>WAAB01006701.1:0-11450 GCA_013389865.1 Piaya cayana | reverse complement strand
CTCCAGAGCCTCAACATCCTTCTTGTGCTCAAGGGCCCACAACTGACCCCAGGATTCCAGGAGCGGTCTCACCAGTGCCGAGTCCAGAGGGAGAAGAACCTCCCTGGCCCTGCTGGTCACACCGTGTCTGATCCAAGCCAAGATGCCATTGGCCTTCTTGGCCACCTGGGCCGCTGCTACCTCATGTTCCATCACTGTCAACCAACACCCCCAGGTCCTTCTCCTCCTTTTACAAAGGGTTGTAGTAATAGGATGAAGGGGAATGGCTGTAAGTTGGAGAAAGGAAGATTTAGACTAGACACCAGGAGGAATTTCTTCATGATGAGCGTGCTGAGGCCCTGGCCCAGCTTTCCCAGGGAAGCTGTGTCTGCCCCATCCCTGGAGGGGTTCAAGGCCACGTTGGATGGGGCTTGGAGCCCCTGATCCAGTGGGAGGTGTCCCTGCCCATGGAACAGAGGTTAGAATTAGATGATCTTTAAGGTCCCTTCCACTCAAACCGTTCTGTTATTCCATGACTCTATGATCTTATCATTGTTTCAGGCTCAAGCTACTGGTGAACAAGGAAGCACCAGGCTCAGTCTGACATCATATGATGGAGGAGATTCAGGAGATGAATCAAGATGGGGATTTAGCAATGACTCACTCCAAAAGGACCCTAATCTCACTTTAAAAATGGAAAGCAATGACATGCTGGACAGGTCATTAAAGCAGGGAGTGATAGTTAACCCCACTCTTGACTTCGAAGCCCTGCGCAGTCCTGAGTGGGGGGATAACAATATTCTCCCTGGCCCCTCCAAAGAAACAGTCTGAAAGCAGATCCAGTCTGGGGCCGTTTTTTTTTCTTTTTTCAAGCAGATATCAAGTTCAGAGCAATCTGCCCAGCCCACACCCAGTCCCCAGGGCTGCTCTCTGAGGAGATATCTCCTTCCTTCAACACATGGCTTGTCCCCTGCCGGTCACCCCCATCCTTCATGCAGGCAGATGGGCCCTGGCTGGGGCAGGTCCTGCTGAGCCCCAGGGCTCTTGCGGGGTCAGATCACCCTCCATCCCTGAACAAGTGTCATAAATCACTTGGTTTTTTCTTTTCCACAGGTGACAACTAACTGTTTGTTTTCCTACCAGGGGACATCTGGTGTCTGGTCTTTCAGGGTGACTCTGAGCTTTCAGGGTGACAACCGGAGTAAGTGGGAACGGTGCTCGGAGCAAATAAATCACCCTACGACAAATAAGGCACCGTAAAACAATGTTAGCTGAAAAATCTGAGGGTTGGCGTTTCAAATCGGGATTTAACAAATGAGGAGAAGGATTTTAAGGTGAATATTTGTACCTTTTCATCAGGCTTAGAAGAAAGGTGGGAAGTACTCATGTCAAGGATGCTCAGCTTCCCTGGAGGGGTTTAAGGTGCAGGTGGATGAGGTGCTGAGGGACATGGATTAGTGATTGATGGGAATGGTTGGACTGGAGGATCCAGTGGGTCTCTTCCAACCTGGTGATTCTGTGATTCTATGATGATTCTATTCTATATGTCTATGATAGGCCTGGGGGCTGGTTTTGTCAATGATTATGTCCAGCTGACTTCAGTGGTGACACAATTTTGCTCTTTGATCTTGTAAATGCATCAAAATGTGTGAGGTTCTTTGAGAAAACTTTCATATTTGCTAAACCGAGGAAAAATACAGTATTGCAGTTCAGTGTCAGCGATCAACAAGGCATCACAGTTAAACAAAGTGTGATTACTGCTGAGAAAAGTGGATGAAGGAATATATGGCAATAAATCAAATTAATATAAATATTAGTAGTGAATCGTAGGATCATAAAATGGTTTGAGTTGGAAGGGACCATAAAATCATGTATATTCCAGCCCCCTGCCGTGGGCAGGACCACCTCCCTCTGGACCAGAATGCTCAAAGCCCTGTCCAACCTGGCCTTGAACCCCTCCAGGGATGGGACATCATCACAGGATCTGTGATTTTGCTTGAGATGAAAATCAGAGGTAAAACAAATAAATTTATAGACTAGTTTGGGTTGGAAGGGACCTGAAAAGTCATCCAGCTCCACACCCTTGCCAAATGTTGCAGATGACAAGGGCATCAGACCCAGTTTTTTTTTTCCAGACAGGCAAGAAGCAGCTTGTCGCAGGTTTCATTTCATCCAGTGCTTCAAAATGGTAAAACAAATTCAAGTGAATTCTTGTACGAAACAGACACGTCAATCTAGGCGGCAAGAATGTAAACACAGTTTAGAAGGGACAGTAGTTTGGCCAGGGAGGTTTTCTCCAGCTATCTTGCTCTGCCATATATTGTTGTTTTATTCAGCTGAAAGCACGTGGTTTGAAATCTTTGAGTCTTCCACTGCAGAGAGATCAGGCAAAACTCCTTGTAAAAATATTTCATATATTTTCTAAATATTTTACGGCTGCGAGAGTGGGCAAGGGTGCATTATCTAGAGTGCAATCAGATGTCATGCTAGAAAAGCACTGAAGCTTTTTTAATTAAAAAACGTCATAGAGGCTTAAGTAAAATTATAACTGCTGGTTACTGTAATCTTCTTAGAAGGGTGCTCGTGTGTGAGCTGGGTATGTGAGTGCTGGGGTATAGGAGACAGTGACCCCTGGCTAAAAGGTAAAGCTCAGTGCCTGCAGGGATCGGGGGCTGATTGATGAGAAGCTCGACGTGAGCCAGCAATGAGCACTCACAGCCCAGAAACCAACCGAGTCCTAGGCTGCATCCAGAGCAGTGTGGCCAGCAGGGAGGGAGGGGATTGTCCCCTCTGCTCCGCTCTGTGAGACCTCACCTGGAGCCCTGTGTCCAGTTCTGGATTTTTTTTCTTCCTTGTTCTTCTCTGCACTCGCTCCAGAGCCTCAACATCCTTCTTGTGCTGAGAAGAATCTCCCTGGCCCTGCTGGTCACACCGTGTCTGATCCAAGCCAAGATGTCATTGGACTTGTTGGCCACCTGGGCCACTGCTGCCTCATGGTCAGTCGCTGTCAACCAACACCCCCAGGTCCTTCTCATAGTTTTACTCCTGTACTGTAACTCACCTTTGTGTTTCACACTTCTAACCAAAATGCTCTGGTTCTTCATACACTTGCTGAATGAATCACAGAATCATAGAATAGTTTGGGTTGGAAGGGACATTAAAGATCATCCATTTCCAACCACCCTGCCGAGGGCAGGGACACCTCCCACTGGATCAGGGGCTCCAAGCCCCATCCAACCTGGCCTTGAACCCCTCCAGGGATGGGGCAGCCACAGCTTCCCTGGGAAACATGACACCACCCTCACTGTGAAGAATTTCCTCTCTGTCTAGCCTAAATCTACCCCTCTCCAGTTTATCCCCATTCCTCCTCATCCTATCACTCCAAGCCTTTGTAAACAGCCCCTCCCCACCTTTCTCAATGAAATAATAATGCCTTTTATTAATGGGAATGGTTGGACTCAATGATCCAGTGGGTCTCTTCCAACCTGCTGATTCTATGATTCCATGATTCTTCCCTCTCCCCTCTCCCACATTCCAGTGCAGCATCAATGAGGCAGAAATATTTAGCGTATTTCCGATGCTCGGCTGTAATTTTAACTTTTGTGCAGCGTGTGCAGCCCCAGACAGGTGCTTTGAAATGTAAATAAGGAGCAGTGCAGCGTGGGGCACGGTACGCAAACTGCTCCGACGGCTCCCGCACGAGGAGCAGCGCATCTCTCTGTTTAATAGGGCAGCCGGCTTGTGTAATGAGCAGAAACCGCTCATTTAAAATCTTTACTACAGCTCTCCAGCTGAAATAGGAAACACATTCCGCGAAGGCAGGAGGTGGAATAGCAGAGCCCCAGCATAATGTGGAGGGTAGAGCACAACAGCTCATTAAAAACCCTTCTGTCATGTGTATGGAGAGGGTACAACCGGGCTCGTAGGGGAGGCAGGAGGCAGCGCGCAGCGACAGGCACTGTTGGCTCTAACAGGCGTGATGCCGAGCAGCCAAAAGGCCACGGATGTGTCCTCGATGCGCGCGCTCCGAGCAGGTTCCTAAGCAAGTTATCCATTCCCAACATTATGTGCCTGTGGTTAAAGAGATTAGCCAGGGGTAATCCAGTTCTGGAGGAGATTAACTTTCAAAAATAAGGGAAAGCTTCTGCAGTGGACGCATTTTTGGCTCTGCCAGCTTGGGTGGGTGGGGGAGGGAGGGGGGATGAATAACCTCAGCCCTCTGTTTATCTCCCCACTAGAGGCCTCTATACAACTGTCAAAAAAAAAAGCTTTTATTGCCAGCAGATTTTAGGCCACTTAAGATGACAGAGTGCAGAAACCAGTTAGGCAACTTCTGCAGAAGGTGGAGGCCTGTGGGAACAGAGGCACATTTCCATCTAGGAAAAGAGGATTTCCACTGTTGTCTTGGTAGCTGTCGTAGAATTAGTAAGAAATTTATCGTTAAAGCTTGATCCTGACTTCACATCAGATGGGTTTGTGTAACCACTACGTTCAGGGATGCTATTTTAGTTGATATTGGTACAAGCCAGGTGAAAAGGAAAGAGAATCAGAGAATCATAGAATCACCAGGTTGGAAGGGACCCACTGGATCATCGAGTCCAATCATTCCCATCAATCACTAAACCATGTCCCTCAGCACCTCGTCCACCTGTCCCTTAAACCCCTCCAGGGAAGGGGACTCAACGCCCTCCCTGAGCAGCCTCTGACAGTGACCAATAACCCTTTCCATGAAAAAAATTTTCTTAATGTCAAGTCTAAATCTCCCCTGGTGGAGCTTGAGGCCATTCCCTCTCGTCTTGTCCCCTGTCCCTTGGGAGAAGAGCCCAGTTCCCTCCTCTCCACAACCTCCTCTCAGGAGGAGCAAAGGGACCATGTTATAGAAATCATGTAAACAGCGCATTCAATTCCTCTGCAGACTGTTATTTCTTTCATCTTGAAAGCTACGTCCGAGCTCTGCTACATGAGGTCTTCCCATTAAATCATTATTTCAAATTGCTCTTCCTTTTAGAAGCTGCTTTGCGATGTTTTGCCCTTTTCAGGCAGAACGAGCCCTGATGCTAATGACATCAGCATCGATGTCTGTCCCACAAGCCATAGCAGACCTCTAATTCCATCAAGAGGAAGACTCGAGGGTTGGCTAATGTCACCAGAAACTCTCAATGGAATTACAGCGGCAATCGCGAGTGTCTGGAGTATTTCACTAGCTGCAGTAGGGGCAGGAGTGCAATCACTGCGGCCTCTCTGCTCTTCTCTGAAGCAAATTCATTATGGTCGGACTCAATGATCCAGTGGGTCAGTTCCAACCTGGTGATTCTATGAATCTATGATAATCTTATTGACCTGTCCCGAGCAGCAGGGAGGGATCGGGGATGGGATGGGACTGCTCCCACTTAGTGTCACTGGAATTTTCTTCTCAGGTTTTGCAAGCCCAAGGCAATTAGGGGCTCTCCACTGCCCCATCCTGCAGGCTGGGTGAGCCGTGGTTTGGTTGTGAAGGACTGACTTCCAACAACTACAGAGTCATGATTAGAGGAACTTTGGCCTCAAGCTCCACCAGGGAGGTTCAGGCTGGACATTAGGAAAAAAATTTTCACAGAAAGGGTCATTGGGCATTGTCAGAGGCTGCCTAGGGAGGGGGTTGAGTCACCTTCCCTGGAGGGGTTTAAGGTGCGGGTGGACGAGGTGCTGAGGGACAAGGGTTAGTGTTTGATAGGAATAGTTGGACTCGATCCAGTGGGTCATTTCCAACCTGGTGATTCTCTGATTCTATGATTTATATTATCCATATAGTGAAAATATCTTTTAAGACTTCTTGCAGCTGAGGTCACTTTTTGGCTGTTACAGCCTCTTGATCTCTGCGAATGAACTTACTTTTTCTCTCCTCTTCTCATAACGTGAAATTTCTGTGTGCTGCTGTTCAGGTGAGTAAAGACTTAACTGCATGAAGCCACCATCACCCTTCTGCTTCCTTCTCCTTGGAGAGGAGGCTGAAAAGCTTATTTCATATGAAGGTGGAACATGTACGTGTAGTTGTGTGTCGTGGTGTGTCTCTAACTACCTGAAAGGAGGTTGTGGAGAGGAGGGAGCTGGGCCTCCCTCCCAAGTGACAGGGGACAGGACGAGAGGGAATGGCCTCAAGCTCCACCAGGGGAGGGTCAGGCTGGTCATTAGGAAAAAAAATTTCACAGAAAGGGTGATTGGGCACTGGAACAGGCTACCCAGGGAGGAGGTTGATTCACCTTCCCTGGAGGGGTTTAAGGGATGAATGGACAAGGTGCTTAGGGATATGGGTTAGTGACTGATGGGAATGGTTGGACTCGATGATCTGGTGAGTCTCTTCCAACCTGGTGATTCTATGATTCTATGACAGCAGCAGCTCTCCACACCTATGCACACATTGCCAAAAAATATAAGGAAACAAATATTGCCCCCCCCCACCATTAACAACAACAACAAACCCCGAACAGAATGGTGGGTTAAAAAGAGGCATCAGTGTTATAAAGTTTCATTAAAATCAGGATGCACAGACATATGGGCAGCACCTGGGTCTGTGGCTGTGACCCCACGCCAACCCCAGAACACACGGATTTCTGCTCCTGCTGTAGGCAGGGGTCAGTGATCATATTCTGCTCACACGTTTCTGAAGGTCACCTTCCTACAAAACCTTCCCTGTTCCTCTGGATTCTCAACACACCTTCCCTGAAGCTTTCTTACCTTTTAGGGGGGCGTTATAATGCTCCTGTGACCCCCTCCCACCTCCTTCAGCACCCAGTTCCAGCCAGACTGGCAGAGCTGCTATCGCACACGCTTTCTTCTTCTTCTTTCATCGTATTCTCCTGCAGAAATTACTCCTCTAGCTGGGTTGTGCCTCCAGACTCCTTAAAACATCATAGATTTTGCAGCACAAACTGAAACCTAATAACACTAATGAACAGAAAGTCTTTATCTTGCTTTTTTTTTTTTTTTTGAGAAGTTCAAGTATTACGGCTCAAACCTTCGTAATTACCCCATCATTTTATCTGTGATTGCTTGGCGTGATGATTTCATCTGCCTTGCTGGGGAAGGGGTAATCTAGCCAAGGAGCATTTTCAGGCTCTCTGGCAGCCTCTCTTTTCAAAAGAGGTATTGTTCCTCTTGGAGTTTCTCTACTATTTCATCCAATTCAGTCTTGACATTTTGCTGCTTGCGTGGCGAGCTCTTAAGGAAAAAGATGGTTCCGTCATTGTCCTCCTTATCTCTACCCTCATCTTGTTTTGTCGTTAGCCTTGGAAGCAGAAGCCGCTACCATGAATATGTTGAAAGAAAAGACAACTGGCTTCCTTCTGGGTCTATCTGGCCTGCTTCAAGCTAATTTAAAGAAGTAGTTCTGGCAGGCTCTATAAATGAGGGTATAAACGGTCATAACCTGTCTGGGGAGGCTCCTAAATGCACCTCTCCCACTTAAGAGCTCATGTCTAATTGTGCTTAAATCGCTTATGTTCTTGTATAAAATTCCTTATCTCCAGTGCTCTCCTGCGGCAAGAGAAAGAGGCTGCGGGGACAAAAGGAAGGATATCATCTTGGGGTCTGAAAGCCTTGAATTTCTTACAGTTTCCACTCCACGTAGAGGAAAATTATGGCTTGAAAAAAGGATGGTGCCTCTCAAAGAGAAAAATAAAATCTTTAGGCATAAGCATGGCCTCTCCCAGGCTTCCCTTTAGGTCTTATTTGTCGCTGGCAGCTTCTTATTGCTGCAAACAAAGCATAAATCTTGAGATTAATATATATCTTTCCTAAAGTGGTCACATGCACTTCTTTAAAACATGTATGGAAAGCATTATATTCCCATGAGAAGCTGCATCATTTCCCATTTGGAAAACTCAAGCAACCAGCCTTGAGAAAACAGAACCCTTTTCCTATGGAAATGGTTTTTTTAAAGCCCCTTATGCCAAACTAAAATGGAAATTCTGATTTTTTAGGACAGACTGGATCGTGCTTAAATTTGGAAACATCAGAGCATTTATTGCATTTTATGTTGGAAATGACAGAAAGTTTCAGATCAGGGATATTAAAGGATTTCATTTAGACCACAGCAAATCACACTATGAAATATTAAATACTGTAGATATGTTATATAGAGAGTAACATTAATATTTAATCCCTAGGTCAGAAGAAAATGCACCAAAACAATAAAGGCAAAGCAATTTATTTTAATATGAGCGAAGATCTTTTTGTTATTTAAACAAAACAAAACTGTATTATTAATTTTGACTTTCTTTGATTGAAAGGGGAAGTAAATGTTCATCTTTGATAAAAATGCCATCGTTAATCATGAACGTTCCCTGCAGTCGTGTCTTTCTGTCACACAAAGGGACTTGTAGAGCTGGTAATAGCATGGAGAAGGGTAAAGAAGCTTGAAGATGAGGAGCGGCTGCTGCTGCAGGACAGGACGAGAGGGAATGGCCTCAAGCTCCACCAGGGGAGGGTCAGGTTGGACATTAGGAAAAAATTTTTAACAGAAAGGGTGATTGGTCAGTGTCAGAGGCTGCCCAGGGAGGGGGTTGAGTCCCCTTCCCTGGAGGGGTTTAAGGGAGGTGTGGATGAGGTGCTGAGGGACATGGGTTAGTGTTTGATAGGAATGGTTGGACTTGATGATCCAGTGGGTCTCTTCCAACCTGGTGATTCTATGATTCTAATCAAGAATGGGTCTGGCAGCTGGGAAGAGGTGGATGAAGGGAGATCTGACACCACAGTGGCCTAGAAAAAGGGGATTGGGATGGATTATTCATTTCCTTTTCCAGTAAGAAGGAGAAAGGACTGATGGCAGAATCAAAAAAATTTATCCCAGAGAAGAGGAGGCTGAGGGGAGACCTCATTGCTTTCTCCAACTACCTGAAAGGAGGTTGTGGAGAGGTGGGTGCCGGTCTCTTCTCCTAAGTGACAGGTGATAAGTTAAGAGGGAATGGCCTCAAGCTCCACCATGGGAGGTTCAAATTGAATATTAGGAAAAATTTCTTCACCAGAAGGACTCTCAAGCCTTTGCAGAGGCTGTGCAGGGAGATGGTTGAGTCCCCATCCCTGGAGGGGTTTAAAAGGTGGGTAGATGAATTGCTTGGGGACATGGTTTAGTTGGAGGACAGGTAAGGTTGGAGCTGATGATCTCAAAGGTCTTTTCCAACCTAATGATTCTATGATTCTATGGAAACAGATGAGAGAAGCTGTTTCCTTGCACCAGTCTGTGTAAGCCAGAAGGCTCCGTGCACATGTAAAGGTCAAAGTTTTACTGCGCAGCTGTATACCCCAAGGCATGAAAATGTGTGACTGTTCCAAGCATGTGGTGGTGCTGCCTCTGGTTCAGTAGACTCCTGGGCTCCAAATGCTGGAGGCTGAGGGAGGTGAGCAAAGCATCTCTAGCTGCATGAGGACCTCCTCACCTGGCCCTCCTTGGGGTAGCTGGAGCTTTCCAGAGTCAAACCCCAGGGAAGCTGTGGCTGCCCCATCCCTGGAGGTGTTCAAGGCCAGGTCGGATGGGTCCCTTCCAACTCAAACCATTCTACAATTCTATGAAATATGTGCTGAAATGGCCTTGACCACAACTTTCTAAGAGCTGCAAACTCTCCGTGCTTGCATCAGGCTGAAGCAGAACAGTTGCTCATCGCGCTTTGTCCCCAGAAGGCCGACCAGTTCCTCATGGAAACTGTTGTCTTGTGTTGACAGTGCCGAAAGCCATTATATTAACTGAAATATTGCTTAATAATGTAATGCAGAGGGGAAGATGCTTGTGCCAGCTTCATTCCCCAGCTGTCATCTCTCAAGCTACACGGCAGCCTTGGGATGAACACTTTGGCAAATCCGGAGGGGAGAAAAGCGCCTGGTTAGCCAACTAACCACTGGATGACACTGTTGTTCCACACAGCAACAACCAAAAGGCTTCATCTGGCAGTGGAAATGGTAAAAGAGAAGTGCAGATGTGGGGGTTTAAGTGTTTAGTGTATTCTGTGTCTTAGTGCAAGGGGCAAATTCACCGCGTTTGCCTTTGTGCATGTCCCCGCAATTAAACGCTGCCTTTCATTCCTCGGCGTTTAGGTTAAACAGCCTGATTCAATCTGGGTTCAGCCACTGCTGCCTGGGTTCTCCAGATCCGCAGCAAGAAGAAAATAGTAACTTCATATGTCACACAGGGCGGCTTGACTTACAACATCACTTAGAAGATTAAAAATAAATTGAAGCATATGTCACTTCAAAGGGGGCAAAAAAAGGACATCTGCATTATTTGATGCATTAATGGGAAAGTTCTGCTGAGTCTTGATTTGAACTGTATGGGAAACGATGCGATGGGTGAGCTTGCAAGTTAAATGTATTTCAAATGGAAATCGTTTCTGAAATTTGTGTTTAAGCGAGGCTGAGAGATGCTCGCGTTTTATACTTCGCCTTCTGACGTCTTGTTCGTAAATTGAGCTTTTACCCTTTCAAGTTGAGGAGTTTACAATAAAAATAAAAATTAAAAAAAAATCAAAGCAATTTAGCTACAGATATCTGAGGCTGCATTTCAGTAGAATAAGCAAGAACAGCTCTCCTGCCCGAGGCAAATCTTATCAACCATGACCATCTGTGCAGCTACAAACTAACTACCTCCGGCACTGCGTGATTCCGTAGGCACTGGGCGAGGGACGAGCAAACCAACCTCCATCCATCCTGATTCCTACCCCCAGCTCCTCCCTGGCATCCTCAATCCCTTTTAAACACGGAAGAAGCATCTTTGTTTTCTTTATGTATCAAAAAATGTGAACAGCCGGATCATTTTTACCTTTCCCGTCTTCACCAGGGGGATGTGAATAAGTAAAGGTCAGGGAAGTGCAGCTGGATGTTAGAGATGCACGGGCAGAAGCGCTCATGAAAAATTCACGAGGAGCGATATGAGTTTCTCCACACCATCTTGGTGCTTCTGGTGTGCGCAGCTCAACCGAGGAAGGCTCCTCTCCTTCTGAAGGAAATACGGCTTCCAGGAGTCTAATGTTCTGTGTTTAATGCATTAGCTTTTCCCCTTGGGGCTCGGTTACAAATGCATCCCAGGCCAAATTGATGAAATATCAGTTAATATGTGGGTCTGACAGCTTGGGAAGGAGACAGCTGCAGTGAGCTAGGACAGTCTTGGGGTAACACAGAAGAAATAAATATATGAAGGACAATATTTGCATGTGTGGATCTTTTAGAGGGCGACACCGATAACTTATTAGTGAAAAAAAGCATGATCAGTCTGATTTTCCAGAGATAAATTATCTAGTGTTCATCCTACGATGAACTACATCCTATTTGGTGTGCTACAAAACCCACAAACCTAAATCATAGTCCATTTGTTTTAATAATAGTATGACATTTGTGATGCATAAAGGCTTCAAATATATCTTCAAATATATTCTATGATTCTATGATTCTATATCAACTTTTTTAGCATGTGGGTATCATGAATTTGTGAAAAATTGGAGAGCGGA
>WAAB01006700.1:0-11011 GCA_013389865.1 Piaya cayana | reverse complement strand
CCATAACAGGAGGAGTTCAATGTTGCTAATTGTTTCTTTAAGTGCCCTGGCAGGGTGGGGCACAAAAGTGGTGAATGACTTTGTTGATGAAGTGATGTTAGTGAAGTAACTTGAGGATGGGGGCAGGAATTTCCAAGCTAGCAACAATGTTATGTGGACCGTTGCCAGAAAAAGGCTTGTTGCAAGGGCAGAATTCACCAATCAATGTTTACCTGAGGTTTTGGCCTGCTTGGGCTATATAAGCAGCCGCTGACCCTTAGTAAAGGACTTCATCTGAAACCATATTGATTTGTTCATGAGGTTTACTAGCCCCCGCTGCATTAGTTCAAGGACATTCTGGATGGGGCCTTGGGCAGTCTGATCTAGTGGGATGTCCCTGTAGGGTACACAGGACACCCCAATATTACCATAACACCTAAAATTGCTGTGAATCCAGAGGCTGTGAGAGATCCCCTGAAGAGGCCACTTCCAAGGCTGCAGGAATTCCCCCAGGAGCCCTCAGCCCCCTTTGTTAGGCAAAGGACTAACAAAGGCCATTATGTGAACTGTTACAGCCAGGAGGTAGAGAGATAAGAGAAAAAAAGGAGGATATCGGGTAACTTGAAACACTTTTGACGAAAACCAGAGCACTGTGAGCACTGTGAGCCGTAGCCTTGAAGATTACTGGTCTAAGGCTTGTACCATCTAGCTTGTTATGTGTATCTGTGGGACTATAAATATTCCCCAATGAGTTATCCTGGGATCCTTGCCCTTTGTTAGCGAGGATCCTGGTCGACCAGGTTTTTATTTCTGATGCACATTTACTTTTTAATTCTTAAAAAACATTTATGTTGCTAGCAACTCTGCCTCGTCATCTTAGCGAAATCTTTCAGAACCCTAACAGTCCCTGCTTATAGAAGGAGGGTTGGACTAGATCTTCAAGGTCTCTTCTAACCCAAACTATTCTATGATTCTTCTCAGCCAGGCATCTTTCTAGCCACTCTTTCCCAAGCCTGTAGTGCTGCATAGGATTCTTGTGTCCCAAGTGCAAGACCTGACACTAGAGCTTTTTTGAACCTCATACCATTTGTTTCAGTCCACCAATCCAGCTTGTTCTGTTCCCTTTGCAAAGCATTTCTACCCTCAAGATTGACACTCCTCTTAGTTCACTGTCATTTGCAAGCTTAGTGAAGGTACATTCAATCCCTTAATCCAGACCGTCAATAAAGATATTGAGCAGAATTGGACCCAGCACTGAGCCCCAGTGAACACTACTTGTGATTGGCCTCCAACCAGACCTAACTCCCATTTACCACCACTCTTTGGGTACAACCATCCAGACAGTTTTTAACTCTGCAGAGGGTGCACCTGTCACAAGCAGAATCAGATACTGCATCACAGAATCTTTTAGTTGGGGAAAAGACCATAATTCCCTGGACCAAAAATTCAAGGTCAACCAGTCAATAAAATCAAGAGATGGACTAGGAAAGATTGTTTTATCTTCATTATGAAGCATATCTGTGCCCTTAAGAGTGACAACAAGAAGTATAAAATGCCTTTGAACTCCATCCTCTATTAAGCTGATTAATCATATTTTTTGTCCTTTACTAAAATGCTTCCTCTGAAAACAAGCCCATGCCCTCACCAGACAGTGATATTTGATTGACCCATAAATCTGTTAAACTACGTGTCTCTCAGGATTNATAAACGAGGCTATAAATAATAGCATATCACATGACTGATCCAGATTTTCTTTTTAATGGTTTGGTATAGCCTATTTCACAAGTTGCTTTAAACACCACTGGTGATAAGTGCTTTCTGAGTCACAGGCTTATTTTATGTGACTGATAAAGACATTGACTCAAGGGAAAATATTCATTGGATATTTTTTTTTTGGTGAGTTTATTTATATTTTGGAAATATTAGAGCAAGTAGAACTTTGCCACTAAGAGAGATGAGAAACTTGCTTTTGTCATCTTTCTGTAAACAAATATTAATTGCCAAAAGCTAATGCTGTTATTTCAGTTACACCTACACAAATAAAAACTGAATTCAGAGAAGATTCTCCAGATTTTTTTACCATATAACCAGAAGATAAATTCTTTCAGATAGATGGCATCTCTGCAAAATTTGTAGAATATCAAAATGAGACTATCAGTACTTTCGTTACTCCTATTGCTTGTGAACTTTGCAGAAGTTGCAACTTTGAATTCAGAATTGTTTCGATACTTCTTGGCATACTTGCAGTGCCATAACTTGCTATTGTCACTCTTTTTTTTGATCAATCAGGCTCTCCATTTGGACTCCTTATAAACTCTTTAAGGAGAAATCTCTGTCAAAAGTGTATACCTAAATTTATATTTGGATCTTTTTTCTCTGCTCACCAAGTCCATCAGTACACTGGCAAGATAAAGGTAGCATCATAATTACATTGTTAAAAAGCTCGAAGTCATTTTCCTACAATAGTTTTTTCAGAATAAGATATGTTGTAGAACTGCCAGCATGAAGACACTGTAATTACAAATGATACTTAAAAGTTCTGCAAATATTCCTTTACTGTTACAAGTTTTTTTTTTTTTTTTCTGNTTTTTTCTGGGATGGAAGTTGAACATCAAACATAAACACTCAGCAGCATTTTTGCAATATTCGCCTTTCAAGAACAGTGTATTCATTCAGGTATTTTAACTATATTAGAAAAGAATATGCAGAAAATGAAGTCATGCTTGAGCTTGTGGAAAACACATGTGCAACACAAAATTAATGTAGACTGGAAATTTAGATCTTAAAAAACCTGTTCTACTTTAAATGTTAGTGTTAGGTATGACAGTTTTCTGCAGGTTGCCCCCTTAACCAGCTATGTCAGTCAAATATACAGTTTCCATAAATATTTTGTGAGGAAGTCTTACATTCAGATATAAACTATGCTGCTCATTTGGAGTATATACTTATTGACTTAATATAAATAACTGAAAGATTTTAAAGTTATTATTACAAAACAGAGTTGCATTGATTTCAAAGTGTTTCTACAAGCAGTTCAGTGCCCTAATCTCCTGAAATCAGTGAAATCTAAAAGTCTTCCATAAATTGCAAGAAGATCTCTTTGGTCATGCTTTATACTTTCATGAAGCATACAAACAACTAAATTGTTTAAAGTAAGAAATGTAAGAAATGAAGTTTGTGTTTATTCTGTTTGTATGCCGTTGTAATTAGTCTTCAACACTTAGGAGAGTTTTCTATTCAGAAAAATCTACTATGATGTTTGGTTATGATGTATTCACAGAACAGTTGAGGCTGGATGAGCTTTCTTGAGTTTGTCTAGTCCAACACCCTGCCCAAGTAGAGCCAACCAATAGCTACGTTCCCAGGACTCTGTTGAGGTGGTTTTTTAGTGTCTCCAAGGATGGACATTCCACCACCTGTCTGGATAGTCTGTGTCAGTGCTCTGTTACCTTCACAGCAAAAAAGTGTTTCCTGAGGTTCAGGGGGAACCTTCCATGTTTCAGTTTGTGCCCACTGCCTCTGATCCTGTGGTTGTGCACCTCTGAAAAAGACTTATTCCTATCCACTTTCCACTCTCCTTTAATGCATTTCTATACATTCATAAGTTCACCCTTGAATACCCTCCTTCAGGTTGAAAAGTTCCAGTTTTTCCATTTAGAAGAAAAACTCCACTCCCTTCTTCATCTTTTTACCGCTTCACTGGACTCTGCAGTGACATAGAATCACAGAATCACAGAATCATGGAACAATTTGTGTTGGAAGGGACCTAAAAGATTATCTAGTTCCAAGCCCCCTGCCATGGGCAAGGACATGTTCCCCTAGATCAGGCTGCCTAAGGCCCCATCCTAGCTAGCCTTTAACACCTCCATGGATAGGGTATTAACAACTTGCATGGGAAACCTACTGNTTTTTTTTTTTTTTTTCTGGGATGGAAGTTGAACATCAAACATAAACACTCAGCAGCATTTTTGCAATATTCGCCTTTCAAGAACAGTGTATTCATTCAGGTATTTTAACTATATTAGAAAAGAATATGCAGAAAATGAAGTCATGCTTGAGCTTGTGGAAAACACATGTGCAACACAAAATTAATGTAGACTGGAAATTTAGATCTTAAAAAACCTGTTCTACTTTAAATGTTAGTGTTAGGTATGACAGTTTTCTGCAGGTTGCCCCCTTAACCAGCTATGTCAGTCAAATATACAGTTTCCATAAATATTTTGTGAGGAAGTCTTACATTCAGATATAAACTATGCTGCTCATTTGGAGTATATACTTATTGACTTAATATAAATAACTGAAAGATTTTAAAGTTATTATTACAAAACAGAGTTGCATTGATTTCAAAGTGTTTCTACAAGCAGTTCAGTGCCCTAATCTCCTGAAATCAGTGAAATCTAAAAGTCTTCCATAAATTGCAAGAAGATCTCTTTGGTCATGCTTTATACTTTCATGAAGCATACAAACAACTAAATTGTTTAAAGTAAGAAATGTAAGAAATGAAGTTTGTGTTTATTCTGTTTGTATGCCGTTGTAATTAGTCTTCAACACTTAGGAGAGTTTTCTATTCAGAAAAATCTACTATGATGTTTGGTTATGATGTATTCACAGAACAGTTGAGGCTGGATGAGCTTTCTTGAGTTTGTCTAGTCCAACACCCTGCCCAAGTAGAGCCAACCAATAGCTACGTTCCCAGGACTCTGTTGAGGTGGTTTTTTAGTGTCTCCAAGGATGGACATTCCACCACCTGTCTGGATAGTCTGTGTCAGTGCTCTGTTACCTTCACAGCAAAAAAGTGTTTCCTGAGGTTCAGGGGGAACCTTCCATGAGGCTGCCTAAGGCCCCATCCTAGCTAGCCTTTAACACCTCCATGGATAGGGTATTAACAACTTGCATGGGAAACCTACTGTAGTGCCTTTTCATACTCGTAGTGAAGAAGTTCTTCATTATGTCTAGTCTAAATCTGCCCCTCTCCAATTTATTGCCATCTGCCCTAGTCCTATCACTACAAGCCTTGGTGAACAATCCCTCCACAGCTTTCTTGTAGGCCCCACTCAGGTACTGGGAGATTGCTATAAGATCTCCTGTGAACCTCATTTTCTCCAGGCTAAACAACCCCAACTCTCGCAGCCTGTCCTCATTTGGGAGGTGCTCCAGCCTATGTGGAAGGTGGGGCCCTCACATTGATTTCTCTCTTGTACTGGAGAGTTCAGAAATGAACACAACACAACATCTTATAAGGTGGAGCCTTGTAAGGGCTGAGTAGAGAAGAGGAATCTCCCTCCTTTACCTGTTTGCCACATTGCTCCTAAGGTAGCCTGGGACACTATTAACCTTCTTTGCTGCAAAGACACATTGCTGGCTTATGTGATCACTCATGTAAATCACATTGTTATCATAAAGAGTGATTTCTTAAGGAGGAATAAGAAAGTAAGTGATTTCTAGTGAATTAAATGAGACAAATTCTGTTAAGAAATGCCTTATAGAAGCAACATAAAAACAAAATCTCACCTGTGATTTTTTCTGGAGAAAAAAAATCACTGTTATATTCTACAATTTACAGTTTGTAAAAAAATACTGAAAAGAGTATTGGAGTTGTCACAGAAAACTAACGGCTTTTGTGAACTGTAATGCTTGCAAATAATTATTTAGGACTCACTCTCTTTCTCACTCCTCATAAACAGCTACATTCTGCTTATAGCCATCAGTTCTCTGAAAAGAAAAAAAAAACTTTTTTGTTTAGTGAATGAATTTTAAGTGGGATAAAAATTCAATTAAAAAAATTACTCATGGCATCTTAATGGGTAAGACAGACATATCTCAAGGGGGAAAATGAAAATAGAAACCTTCATTTTCCTCCTTTACTCTATATTACTCATCAGTGATACTAGGATTGGAGGAATCCTGGGCTGCAGTGATCACATACTGGTGGAGTTCAAGGTCCAAGTGGATATAGGACAGGTGAGGAGTATAATCAGGACACTAAATTGCAGGAAAGCAGAGTTCCAGCTCTTCAAGGAAATTCTCAGTAGGATCCCACGAGACATGGTCTTCTGAGACAAGGGAAAAGAACAGAGCAGGAAAATATTAAATGATGCTTTCCATAAAGTGTAAGAGCACTCAGACCTTGTATGTAGAAAAGCAGGCAGGGAAGGGAAGAGACTGGCATGGCTGAGTAGAGACCTGCTTGTGAAACTGAAGAAGAAGAGGGAACTGCATGGGCAGTGCAAGCAGGGACAGGGAACCTGTGATGTGTATAGGGATGCTGCCCATTAGTGTAGGGATGAGGGCAAGAAAGCCAAGGTACATGTGGTGCTAAACTTGGCAAGGGAAGTAAAGAGTAACAAGAAGGGTTTCTACAGGTACGTCAATCAAAAGAGGAAGGTCAAAAAGAACATATACCCACTGATAGTTGGAAATGGTGATCACGTACCAGCAGACAAGGCTGAGGTACTCAACAACATTTTTGACTCAGTCTTCACTGCTCTGCTCACCCCTCCTGGGTAATGGGATGGCAAGATGGCAAAGAGGGGGATAAACTCCCTCCCACTATAGAAGAGGGTCAGGTTTTTGACTTCCTGAGGAACTTCAACGTGAGGAGGAGGAGGAGGAGGAGGAGGAGGAGGAAGAAGAAGAAGAAGAAGAAGAAGAAGAAGAAGAAGAAATAATACAGTGCAAGTGACACTCAACACAATTGTTCATTGCCCAAGGATTGAAACCTAGACTGCCCCTGTAGGCCTTGGTGGTTCCTTGAACCTGTCTAAGGCTTTATCCAGAGTCACATGCCACTGCTTCTGCCCTGCATCTTCCTTTTTCTACTGGCTTAGCTTGAGACTACTCCACTCCTGGGGAAGGCAACATATATCCATCTGTAGATGAAGCTGTTATCCCCTTCAGTCAGGAGCAGTGTTCAGATATACATGGCTTCCATTCTCACAGGTAGACATATCACAGCTGACTTCTGACAGAAATCATGCACTGCTTTAAATATGTCAAAGTAAATTTGATGCTCTATATCATAAAACATTTAAAATGTGAAGTGCAAGCAGACAGGCACTTAGCAGGCATTCAGACTGATACACTTGTCTGTGTATCATCATATCAGTCTGCTCCACTGGGAGATTACCACACCTGTCCTGCAGAGAGAAAATCCATCTCATGGTGTATGGTTTAGTTAGTTAGGGACCTCTCAGGAATTTTTTAATGTATGTGTGACCCCTGATTACTGGAGTAAATTTATCTGGGGCATGGTCTTATTAGAAGTGATTGAAAGGCAAATGGCTCTGTATTTGGCAATTTGAAAGTTGCCAGAACCCATACCCAATTAAAGTACATTTACAAGCCTTCTCCTGCCTTTGGTTAAGGATGGATTGCTGTAATAAAGACAGGGAACATAATACGTTTTTTTCTTACCTTTGGAGTAAAATGAGTGCTGCTTTAGGACTGATGTCTGTTAGATAAAGGAAAGTTTACTATATCTCTTGCTGTAAAGTTCCAGGGCTTAAATACAGACCATGAGATTTCATTATTTCAAGGAACATCTGTCTTCTAGTTATTTTTAAGTCTCTCTTTTTTTTTTTTTTTCCGCTCTGAGTATAACTGTGCAGACCTCACTGGCACAAGTTACTGTGATCTTGAGTAGCTCAGCTGGCAACAGAGGGACACACGGCCTCTAGACGCTACAGATAACAAAGAAGCATGTACCAGCTCACTTATTCCTTCCCCTTCCAAGTACCACTGAGAATCAAAATTAAAAATACAAAACTCATTGTTTGAGATAAGGACGGGGTGGGGGGTGGATCATTTAACAATTATCATCATTGGCAAAAGAGAATTGACTTGGGGAAAAAAGTCAATCTGGTTTATTATTTATCAGTTCAGAATGACAGTCTAAGAAACAAGACTTAATCCCTAAAAGAACACATTTTCCCCACCCCTTCCTTCTTCTTGGGCTTAACTTTATTCTTGAATTCTCTAATGTCTCTCCACCTAGCAGCAAAGGGGAGTGGGGAATAAAGGTTGTGGTCAGCTCATCACATCTTATCTCTGCCGCTCTTTCCTCCTCAAAGGAGGAGTCCCCTCTGCTCCAGAGTGGGGTCACTCCCAAGGCAAACATTTCTCCACAAACTTCTCCAACCTGAGTCCTTCCTGCAGGCTGCAGTCCTCCAAGACCTGGTCCAGCATGGGTCTGCACTGGGTCACAACTTCCTTTAGGCACTTACACTGGGGTTCCTCCAAAGGCTGCACATAGATATCCACTGGGACTCCTCATGGGCTGCAGGGGAACAGCCTACTTGACCATAGTGAACTCAGGGAATTTCTACTTCAGCGCCTGGAGTATTCCTCCCCTCGCTTCTTCACTTACTGTTTTCTACAGTGCTAATTTTGTTGCATCTCATGTGTGTGCAGTTGTTTCACTCATATCTAGTATCTGTGAAGTTTTTTCTCTTGTATCTGATGTCTTCAGGCCTGTCAACATCTGTGCTGGGCCTGCCCAACGGGTTCACTGAACCCTGGCAGGTGTGGCAAGAGGCACTGACCTTCTCCAATGCCTCCTGCCTCTCTTTGATGCTACTCTCCCACATAATTTCTTCCCCCTTCTTAAATAAGTTATCACCAACATTTGTTTATTCTTATGTTTTCTGAGGTACGCTGGTCAATCTAGATCAGCATGCTTGTGGTGCTGACATATGATTTATAGAGATGTTTACTCAAGACTATACCTTGTTTTTCTTCTTCTACCTTTATCATGTGGCCTTTGGTTTAGTTCAGTCCTACTCACTAGAGAGTAATGAATGGGTTCATACGCTTGTTCATCGGGGAAGCTGGTGTCATTCATCGTGCATTTTCAAATTAACAATAGTTAAAATGCTGAAAAGAATGTATTGCCTTAAAATATGTTCTTACCATCTCTTCATGGTTTTTTGGAGTTTTTTGGTTGGGTTTGGGGGGCACGTTTGGGGTTTTGTATCGCATTGGGGGTAAGTGAACTTCATGAACAAATCAATATGATTTCAGATAAAGTTCTTTATTAAGGGTTAACTCGCTGCTTATATAGTCTAAGCAGGGTAAAACATCAGGTAAACATTGATTGGTCACTTCTGCCCTTGCAACAAGCCTTTTTTTGACAACTGCCCCACCCACATAAGCTTGCAAACTCCTGCCCTCATCCCCAAGTTACTTCATTAACATAACACAACAAAGTCATTCACCACTTTTGTGCCCCACCCTGCCAGGGCACTTAGAGAAACAATTCCCAACAGTTTTGTTTGATTTTTGTTGGTTTCTTTGTTGTTTTTTTCCCTTCGTGTGTTTTTTTTTAATTAAATAATGAGGAAATTGAATACAAGGCAGCTTAAAAAACAGTATCTCCATGGGCTACTTGTCATTGACTTTTGTTCTTGTGGAAGACTTTACATACATTTCTGAGGTTGAAATTATATGGGGAATATATTTCAAATTTTGTTGAACTCAAAACCACTTCATTAATCTTTTGTAACTTTATTTGTCAGAGAAAGATGATAAATCCTTGCATTGTATGGCTGCTACTCAAGAAAAATGCTGTACTTTAAGGTGTATAATTCATCACATAGTAGTTGTTATACATACTCTTTCCTGGAACAAAGTAATTAAATCACTTAAATAAAGGTAAAATGAAGCAAAAAAATACTAAAGAAAAAAATATCTGATAGCCTTTCATGACATCATGACTGGTTAGAGAGACAAGGGGAGAGTAATTGATGTCAACCTTGACTTTAGCAAGACTTTGAGACTGTCACAGCCCACTTTAAAAAAAGATGAGCTCTTTATCTCAGCAAGGTGTCAGAGCGATCCCAAATCACTCTGGATGAGGATTGTAAATGATACTTTTTACTACACAAGGTGCATGCCCTTAAAACACTGGATTCAAAGGAACAAACTACTCCTCTACAACAGAGCATCTACAGAAAAACCGCAACAGCAGAAGTTACAGAAACACCCCATCACTCCCCAAGGATTGGTACCATTGTAGCAATCTGCTTAATGAACCACTCCAAACACAGTGCCCTAATGTTTTCTGGGGTCAAAACCAAAATCAAAACAAATCCATAAGCTAAGCACATTGCAGCTTCATAGAAAGATTATCTGACAAATACACATTCCTGAGGGTGGGCAGGGGTTATTATCATAGCTCTGCACATAATGAAAAGAGCAGCAGAAAACAGCTTCATAACAAATCAGAGAAAGGGTGAGAAATCTGTAACTTCCTATGTTCACTTTCTGCTAATTTCTCCAAGCCTGGCTGTCTCTCATTTATCATTTTAAAATATGATCCAGCCTTACGGAGATTTACAAGCCAGTATGATATCTTTGTTTAACAGCTCCAACTTTCTCTCTTTATGAACCAGCTCATAAGAACTTTCAGCTGAGACTATATTTGTCTGGGACTGAAACAGTAAAGAAAAGCAAGTATTGACTGTTTTTAAGAGAAACCTCAAGATGCTATGACATAAGAGAGTGACTGACAGAGATGTATGTGTCTTATTCATTATATTATCAGTTTAAAACAAAAATTTAGTTTGTAATGACAGACTTCAGAAAAAAAGGTGAAAAAAAAAGGAAATAAAAGCCTGTATGCTATATACCTTATAGTGTGCAGGCATGAATGTAGCACTTAGCTGTAAAAATTTCTGTCAAAAGTACTTACTATTTCTTTCTGAGTGCCCTTAAATTGACCTCAGAATTCCATTATGGAATATAAATATTCATCACAATATTTGATGCACTTATAAGTTTATCTGAAACTCAGAGATATCTTCCCTCTACTGTCTGCACCATTTTAGAAGGGCAATTTATCAAAGCCATAACTAGACTATAATTTAGTAAAAAAAAAAAATCAAAATAACCCAAATTAGAAAATAATAAAAAATGAACTGTCATTAAAATTGATCCCCTAAAAATACCACAACATTGCAATTGTTTTGAAAAGTAAAATATCTTTTAGCATTTTTGTTTATGCTTTTGTGGATAATCACAAAATCACCAGGCTGGA
>WAAB01006698.1:0-21834 GCA_013389865.1 Piaya cayana | reverse complement strand
AAGAACAAGTGGCAATGATTTGTTGTTTTGTGTAGTATCTAGCTTTTAAAACATTATGAAATGGGCATGTGATGATGAAGATGTCCAAAAAGAGGTTGCTTTTTGCATTGTTTTCATTGAGTGTCTTTCAAAAAGAAGGTATTGTAAACCTTTTGGTGAGATAAAATAAGCTCACTAAATCCAATGGCAACTCAAGAGCTAGGATGTGAACCTGGATTAGTAATATCACCACAACAGTACATCTATTCTTTCTTACTTCCTCTTTTTCATGCTTAGGAGGTTAGCTTGAATAACTTTCTTACACATGTGCATTCATGTGTTCAGTGTTTTTTGAGTTTATTCTGGTTTGTCTAAATTGCTGATTTAGATATGTGTAATGACAAAATTCTGATTGTAAGGTTGATGTGCAAAATTCCTCAATCCTCTTTGAAATGAGAAAGAGTCTTCACATACCGATATTTATTAATATAAGCATCTAAACGAGTTTCAAAACTTTCCAATTCATATATGCCAATGATTTAAACATCTACAAAATCAAGATTATATTTATGGGTTTTTTTCCACATTTCTTTGACAAATTAGTAGATCTGCACTTTTCTATTAGTCCTAACATACACTTCATTAGATGCATAAAGAATAGGAAAAGTGAGAAATTTTAAGACTTTATCTCCACAGTAATTTCTTTTGCATTCATAACCTGAAGAAAGTAAGATTTTAGAATAAGGCCCAAAATAATTGAGAGGTAATAAGAATTTAAGATCTTCTCTTAGATGAAAAGAAAATAAAAGTCCCTGAAGATAAGACTGAGACTCAGAGGCTGCCGGAAGCGGATGGCTACTTAGTAGGATATTCATCATAAAATTAAGAGAGTTCACATAAGGTAAGGCTGGATACATTGTTAGATGCTAATATATCATCTCCAGAAATCATATGGGTAAGGAATGGCAGTGAAAGATTAATGCTTACTAATACACTGTACAGAGAAGTCTGAAAATAAAGTTTTAAAAGCTCTAAAATGTTCATTTTAATGGCTAAGTGGATGTGTTTCAGTTGCTCTTCAAGTTCATTTTGATTACTGAGCTAACCAATTGTTAATCATGTGAAACTTTTAAAACATCATAATATAACTGTCCCCAAACCACTTTTATAAGTCAGCTGAGAAAGAATTAAATATACAGCCTAACCGTGACTAGGATATCTGGGAATACTTCATAGTTCTAGGGACTAGATGAATGCTCTCCGAGAATTTAAATCAAGGAAATATATGTGTGTACTATATCACTGTATCCTGCTTTACATTGAAAAGGGTAAACTACTAGAGGGTAGGTAAATCTAAATAGCAGCACAACCTCTTAAACACATAAGCAGCATTGCACAATCCAGTGGAAGGACTAAATAATTTGTCACCTTATTATGCTACATAGACTGATATTTATCAATTTTTGAAAAAGGTTGAGTTTCCAGGATGCACTGGTTAAATGGTGGAGAACAATGGTGTCAACTAAGATTTAAAGACTTGCACAAATATTCTTCTTAGTTACACTGATTTAATTCTCTCTGATTGGCATGGCCCACACATGAGCTCAGATGGAGCCCACGGACAAGGTTGTTGGTGGAGCCTTAGGGAGAGGCTGGTCAGGACCACTAGTGTTCATTAGTGCACTCAGAGCCCTGTCAGTCACATTCCTTTTCACAATTACGCCTCAAGCTGAAAAGCAATATCCTAAGAAAAAAAATCCACAGACAAGCATATTTAACTTCTGAAAAAAATAAACTGTTCTGGAAAAATGTTATCCTGGCTTACTGCATAACAGTCACATGGGCAAAACACAACAGGCAGTGGCTGACCTCCTCTTTTTTATATAAGAATACTGGTTTGGTTAAGAAAGATTTGTCTGCAACACAGCAGGATGGATACAAGATCTGCTCATCTGCTCTGTAATGTTTGACTAGTAGAGAAGTATTATATTGATTTTTGTCTTCTCATTTCCTAGAAAAAAGTATGTGATCATGAGAAATCAGGTTCCCCTTGTTTTTTTCTTTTAAAGTAATACAATAATTTAACATCCTCTTTTTTTGCTCAGAAAGTAAATGTATTGATGAATCACTTCAAACAATGCTAATCAACAGCGTAAGAAGTCTACCAGAAAGGACATTGACAAGTGAGATACTATTACTAATGTATTTGTCTTTTTATGGTTCAGTTAGAGGAATATCTTAAGGAGTACAGCACATGTCAGTTTTGTCAGATGGTCCATGGTAGCTGTCAGAGTTTTGACTGATGTACAAGCTCTACTTGCTCATGTTTGCCCTTCCTTCTGTCGAATGCACACAGGTAAGACAGCTTGTTGGTAATTTTTATTTAATGCTTTCAGTATCTGCAGCTGCTCTTTTATTGAAAGTTCTGACAATGAGAGATTTCACTCACTGAGATTTCCAAGACTTCCACTGCAAGGATTTAATCACTTAAACAAGGTTTTCCCTTGAGATTAGAACACTTCTCATATTCTTTTTCTGATGGCTAGTGATATCAGAGATAATTGCTTATATTTTAGTTTATCAAAATCCTCTGAAAAACTCATGTTAAAGAAGTGAAATTACAGAAATTGAGGGTGCAATTTCCTGTGCAGGCTCTAGAGAAGGTATTTTTTTCTTTGAAACATTTTTTTTCTGACATAGATATGTCTTAAATCTCATTTTACACAGAAAAGCACATCCCATTTTGAAGATTTCTAGGCAGACAAGAACTGCAACAATGTATCCAGGGAGGTGTAAATATAACACATACTGTAATAATCTCTGAACCACGTGGTCTAAAATTATACATCAACAACTTCTAGATAAAAAAGGAGGTATTACATTTTTGTGTGCAAAATTGAATGAAGAATTTAACTTAAATTGTGAAATGACAAGACCTATTCCTAATGAGATAACAAGAAGAAAAAGCCAGAATGTTTTTGAAGCAAATGGGTCAAAAATAGTCTTCTGCTGGGAAACCCAATGAGCTTTGCAGCTGACCATTCAAGCTGTTGCGTAGTTCTTCCAGGGAAGGACAGGATGTAGGTCTTTGATGCTGAAAGGATAACTCTTCAATGTTTAGAAAGTCATTTCATTCTGAATAGCACAGAAAAAATCCAGCACATTATCTTAAGGCTGTTTCTGCAGTATTCTCTGCTTGGTGAATCCTAGGCCTTAAAGCAAATGACCATATATTGAAATATATTTTAAAATATTTTTCTCTATCCATGCAGTTTACTTTGGAACAAAAATTCCTTTTAGCTATGTTTGTCATAAACAGCAGTGCTGCGCAGAATATATTTTATTTCTTTTCTCTCTAGTAATGTAAAAATCAGCATCTAACGTAATTTTCAGAAGCTTCTGGTGTTTTTTGTTTAATTTGGGAGGTTTTTGCTGTTGGTTTTTTTGGTTTTTTTTTACTACAATGCTGCTTTTGCTCTTCTGAGATTGTATTTGTCTCATAGAATCTCACTTTTCACTCAAAGGAATGGGGTTCAGCTGCATCTCCTCAAGGAGTCATAGCAGCCCTGTGGTTTCCATCAACTCCAACGTTTGCAGGATACCAGCTGTGAAAATTCTGTATTCACAAGAACTGAGGCACACTGGCAATCCCTGGAAGTAAGCAAGTCTGCATTTTGAAGAACTGGTGATTAAAATGTAGGCATTTTTGTACCATACATATGCAACTCTTGAAAAATATACCCAGTATCCTGGTTGATTCTGTTAGCAATGTAAGTTGAAAGTGTGAGTGGAAGAATTCACAACAAATATTATTAAAGGAATAAATCAATATCCTGAATACTTAGGACACTGGCAGAATTCGTAGCCACTCAAGTAGAAAAGGTGAACTTTTATCCAGTTACAGCTCTTGCAGTGCAGAATGGAATTTCTTAATGCTAGCTTTGTAGCCTTAATTTAGTCTTAATTTATTAGTATTTACTTGACAGACTGTTTTTTTCCCTTTGAGTATAAAAAGCAAAGCATTGGTATTGTAATAGTGTGGGCAGAATTTGGTCTTGGAGTCTGTCATTCCTCCCAGAAACAATGTTTTCTTTCATTTCTTAAAACCTAGTTAAGACCCTGATTTTACTCCCTCATGGCCAGCAGCACCTTAACTTGATCTTAATTCCCCAAAAGTACAACAGCAAGTACCTATATTTCACTGAAGGAAATGCAGCATGAAGGATACATTTAAAGTTAAGTATAAAGTTAAATATGTTTTGGGAAGGAAAGGATTTACATATCTGCTTAAGTGCATTGCTGAAATAAGGCAGAGTAAGTACATGTAAAGGTAACAGAATATAGGAGAAAATACTGGCCATACAGAAGCAACATTTGTAAGGGGAGTACAACTTTACTACAGGACTTGAGGATGAAAATGAAAACCAAAGGGCCATCATGGGACAATCTGAGTGAACTTTATGTAAATGCAGGTTTTTTTTTTGCTTTATTGTTGCAAGCTACTAAGCTTACATTGGTGTTCAGCTGAATTGCAAGATAGTTTTTTTTTAAAGGCCTCTGTAAAATGTCTTAGTCTTTTAAAACAGACTTTCATTAACAATGATGACAAATGTAACTTTTTTAATATTAAAACCTCAGATATTTCAAAATTCATTTGTCACATTGAAGAGGAGGTATTAAAAGCTTGTCCTTAAGCCATTTCTATGAATTTCATTAAATATATTTTTTGCAATATTCATAGAAGATGCTAACAATGAATATTTTTAAAGTGAAATAGCGTGGCTGCAGCACAAATGTGCCCATTTTCCTTAGTCTATCTGGAATATGTTTGAGATTTTACACAAGGATCAACCATTTGTTTTAAGGTTTAGTCACTGAGGACATCCAGAAGCATAATTATTTGCACTTTATGGCACTGAATCTTTTGGGTCTATAGGTTTTGCCAGTATCCCCACTGAGGCATAGCATTGTAGCATTTTAGATGGATATTTCTAGGTTTATAGTCTGCACAGATATTCTAATTCCCTTCAGATATAATATTTGTTGTATTATTTGGGTACAGTTCAATGCTCTTTCAGGTCTTTATCACAGACCATCAGAACCTTTGTCTTGCTTTATGCAACTGTTTATACCAGATTTTAACAGTAATAAGGATTTTCTCTGATCTTTGATAATGAAGTCTTAATCATCAACAATGTTTGATGAGTATAAATGGGGAACCTGAACTGCAGCTCTCAATCAACTTAATCAGTAGTCAGAAAAAGAGTAAACCCTTATAAGGCATGCAAATCCTATAAGTTAAAATTTATATGAGATATATCTTAATGTCTTGACAATTTCACATCATCTCCTGAAGACAGCTACTTTCTTTACTCCTGTTTATAGCTTGAGAGATCTGATTTATTATTTCCTGGCTTCACTTTTCAATGAACAGAGATTTTTGAATAACAGAAAAACTGAACAAATATACCAGATATCCAAACAAAATTGTCCAAAAGAAACAAACCCTAGAGAAATTAATAGAGCCCATAAATATTTTCTATGATGAAAAATTAGTAAAATTTTAATAATGAATGGAAGCGAGTAAAATGTCTAATTGCTAGCTGAAAAAAATTGTAAACAATTTGGAGTGGAAAAATATTAATTGCTGTAAAACATCTAAAAATATATAGGGGTGCTTCTGAAAGAATCTATAAAGTCCCAAAGGAAGACTGCATAATAGTAGGGTTTTCTTTTGTAAAAAAATAAAAAGCAAGAAACTGTTTCCTACTGCTCTGGGACACAAATTTAAATGTCCAAAATTTCAGTCCAAAATCCACACAGTCTTGAGTCAATTAAATTTACAAGGTTTGCTAGCCTCAACCTTCTATAACCTGAAAATTCTTAACAGTGACTGCAGTTTTCCTTACAGAGTCACGGAAATGAGCATGACGTGGGATCTCTGGAGGTCATCCAGAACACCTCCTGCTCAAAGTGGAACTGTTTCTGTCTACACCATGGCTTATGTCTTGTCTACCATTTGTCAAATTCACTTATGACACTAGTCAGAGAGCTGGCATGACTGACCAAGGGCCTTTGTGCTCTGCAGCAGCAGTGAAGTCAGCATAAAACATGACAGTTGTTTTCATTCAAATACTCATAGTTAGGGTGCACTTAACAAAGAAATATAAGCTCTTTTAGCAGTCTGAATGTATGGGATGCTAACCCATACTTATTGCCTATTAATAGTTTTGTTTTCTTTGTTTTGGTTTTAGTTCAAAAGCTGTTTAGCGCAAAAGCAACAAACAAGTGGAGGACTGGAACTAGAATACACCATGATCTGTTTTAGCTTTTAGTATAAAAGATTATTTAGTGTGGTTTAAATCAGCATAAAGCAATGAGGAATTATTTCAACACAGAGAAATAATGTATAGCATTACTCTTACTATATCCATTGCTCTACTGAAAGACTTCTCCACTACAAATCATTACAAATGACTTGATTATATCATATGTCTCCCAAAAAGCTTAGGTGAGGGATAGTCATGTTAAATCTTTGTTGATGTTGAAATAAAATTACAAAAGGGCTGCACGTTCATTTAATGTTCTTTGAAATAAAATATTTCTTATGTAACATTTATTTTTATAATACACATGATGAACTTTTCATGATAAAGATTTTCTCTGGAATTAGTGGACCATTTTCATTTAATCATATTCAAATGTTAGCTGTCAATTGATGCTAATATCAGCAGGGGAAAAGTTATTTCTATGGAGCAGGAGTAGTTCTGCAGTCCGTCAATAAGATGTAGCTCAAGGTAAAGGCTAGCAAAGTTCATAGAATCATAGAATCACCAGGTTGGAAGAGACCCACCGGGTCATCGAGTCCAACCATTCCCATCAATCTCTAACCCACGTCCCTCAGTACCTCGTCCGCCTGTCCCTTAAACCCCTCCAGGGAAGGGGAATCAATCCCCTCCCTGGGCAGCCTCTGCCAGGGACTAAAAGCAGTTGGGCAATGAGGAGGACTGAGGGTTATCATCATATTCTGCTGTCCAGGATTTACTGCTGCCCCTCAGTGGAGCCCAAGAGCCCCCAAGAGAGCAGGTCCTGGTGCTGGGGGGAGCGCTGGGGTGGGAACTGGGGCACCGTGCGGCCTCACCTCCTCACTCCCGGGCTGTCTGACTCCCTTCACTGTCCCAGTTCTCCAGGAAAAAAGTTCTCCAGGAAAGCTGCACAGCTGAAAAAAAAGCTGAAAAAAAAGCTGCACAGCTGAAAAAAGTTCTCCAGGAAAGCTGCACAGCTGAAACATTTGACAGATGACTTCAGTAACTGAAGTGTAGTTCTTCTCAGCTGCATGATCAAGGATATTTCTGGTATATTCTAGTTATGTTAGTTGTACCTAGTGTGATGGTTTTGATTTTGGACCCTTCTGAATAGCCAGGTTGTGGCTGGTAAGGAACTACATCTCCCAGTATTCCATGTGATTTTATACGTAAATCAGGGTGTGGGGGCGTCAGACACTCCTTTTCTGGCTCCCTCTTGTCTTCCGGCTCCCTCTTGTCTCCTGTTCCCGTGTGTGGGAAGGTCTGGTACTGTGTCGGTCTGTGTGTGTGTAGGAGTCAGGCCCAGTGAAGCCTTGTTGGACTCCAAGAGCGGCGTGAATGCCGAGTGATGATTTTGCTGTCTGGAAGGAGAGTAATGATTTTTTTCCTCTTGTTAGCTTTTATTACTGTGTTTCTGGATTCTTATTTCCCTTTGTGGCAGGGGGAGGTCTTTCTTCTGGGGGTCTCTTATTCTCTGATTATGTATATATGGTATTTTAGTTGTATATTAGTGTTAATAGATCAGTATATAATCACTACAGCTGCGGTCTGCTTGTTTTCAGTATTTTCAGTCTTTCTTTCTTTTTTCTCCCTTTCTCCCTTGGGCTCGTACAGGGGGGTGGGGGAGGAGGCATTCTACTGTGGGGGTTTGGGTGGCCGGCAGGTGGATTTTTTACTCAACCCATCACATCTAGTTATTCTAGGTATGTTCTAGTACACAATGCTTTTCATCTGACTATCCAGAGTAATTTCAGCTGGCAACTTGATGTCCAGTTTGAAGATTAAGATGTGAATTTTAATGGCATAAAAATCAAAAAGGAATACATTTAAGATGGGACTAACATGATAGACTATTCTTTTAAAATTCAGCCTATCATTTATGAAAGATATCTTCACAACAGCACATTCATACCAGTTCAAGAATTTACTCTTATATTTTTTCCATCAAGATACAAGTGTATTTAGGTTACTGTAAAGGAAAATCCTGCTAATTTTAGTGTATGTAACTTCCTCTCCAAGTGTCTTCCTGCTCTGCACAATTGTATAGATCTTTTTCTACTGATAAAGAAATTGTGAGTTCAGGTCTTTGCTCTAAAAGGTCAGCTGGTGTGATTGGTGTTATTTTTATATATCAGTATCATCTGGTATAGATGGTATTTTTTATAATTCTTTTGGTATATGTTGATTGTGAATATGCTCCTTGATTCCTTTTCCAAGAATGTAAAGTGTCAAGTGCTGCCAGGAATGCCACAGGCAAGACAGCAGCAGAGCTAGCAACTTCTGAGGAGAACTGTATTAAGGCAATTCTCTTGCACTGATACCATGAAACTAGAATTCAAAGAAGGCCCTCTAAAATAATCAAAGGATTCAAAAATGAGGTCTGTAAGCAATGTTAAGAGAGATAAACATGTGTGCTTTTCAGAGAAGTGGGTTTGAGTGGGAGGACAGGGAACATGAAAGAATTTTCATGGAAACAGCATACAAAAATAGATATTCTAAGAGGAAAAAATCTTTATTTCATTAACTGTAGTTGACAACAGAGAAATAACAGGCCAAAGCCCACAGATCTATTCAGGTGCTGCTATTAAAAGTAGAATTTTGTTCAATGTAATCAGTATGAAAAAAATGATATCTTATAAAATTCATAATAAAGCCAAATATGTATGTGTGCATACATAGTTACAAGACAAACACACATACTATATATATATATAAAATATCACATCTTGAATTCCCAGGATTACATTTTTTGTAGTTTAGAATTGCACTAAATTTTTTTTTCTCTCTCAAAAAAAAAGTTTATATTCTCCCCTTGTATTTGTTTACATTAAAAATTGCCTTTTAATTACTTGTCATTACAGGGTAGTCCATAGATTTTATTTCCTATTCTGTTCATATAAACCACTGTAAACCCCACATTTTTCATTAGTAAGAGCTTATTCACATATCAAAACACTGTATATAATATGCATAAGAAACATTCAGTAATATCAATGTAGAACAATGAAACCTATACAACTTAATGATATGTTAATCCCCATAATAAATAAAATTTTCTCAACTATATTTGTTGTAGTTTTATGTCATCTTAATATGTCAGATTATCATTTGACTAAAATACAATTTTCAATGCATAGTTTTTAATAAAAGAACAGAGAGCCCTTACGCATACTGTTTTGATATGTTAGGTTTGCTTTTACAATGTTTTATAATGTTCATAAACTTTATTTGCTGAATAAGTCTGTCAGCTAAAAAATTTAAACTAATTTTTAGTTTGTTAATTTTCAATGGATTGTGATCGGTTGTGATTTTTGTGTCATTTATTCAACTGAGGAATTTTTGGGCATTATTTGTGTTTCATTTCTCAAATTTCAACGTCAGTGGAACATAGGTATTACAGCTAATGTTTGTAGCATGATGCAATAAACAAAAATTTCATCAGTTTAAGCAAAGGCCAAAGTCTTTACTCTCTCTGAATTATCTCCTAACGTCACCTGAAATGAAGCTGTTAATTTCCATATGTACATCAACAAAAAAATTATATCCTCAAATAAATATCAAATAGGCGGTCCTCGGATATAAATGGATACTTCAGGGTCCATAAGCAACAATCAAGAAATTACGTGCTGCGTATGAGAATTAGAAATGTAGAGAGATGTTAATACAGAAGAAAGGTCTTTGATATTTATGTAAGTAAAACTGTATAAATCACTGTAAGAATACACACAGAGTTTTTGCAAATATTTACTTGGCCTGCTTCCAGTATTTTAGGTGGTGTTGCCTAAAAGGATTTGAACTGGTGTAGAAAAAATATCCAAGCTTGGTCCTTTATGTAATTTTTCAACTGGAAGAGAGTACAAAGAAGTGACAGCCTTGTTTGTCAATGTGCTCCAGTGATTGTTAGCAATGCATTCTTGCTCATATTGTTTCAGACAAAAAAATTAGTATTTTGCATTAGCAGAGGATAATTAGGCAATAAGATACAAAAGAGAGTAGGGTTATCATGAGATAAACACACACATGGGCTGTTATGAAGCACAACCAAGTATCTGCAATCCCTCCAGGGTATGATTATCTCATGATAACCGCACACCCTGGAGTTGCCTTATTGCTATTATAAAATATCTTTATTATAGGAAGAAATGCACATTTTTGTGCTGAAAGAAGATGAAGGTGGCAATTTAGAATGCAGAACAGCAATTTCAGCTGAGCTGTGTGGTTTACATAGATTAATCTATCCCATTGGAGTGTTTCCTCAGCCAAAAATATGTTTCCTAAATCCAAGCACTCATAATCTGTAGTGATGTGCAGCTATTTGGAGTATTTGACAAATTCCCTCCATGGTTCTTAGGTTGTTCCTTTGGCTGCAAGGTACACACACAGCAATATGAAGAGATGCAGAAGTGATAACAGGATGGTGAACATTTTGAATGTTTGATAATATTTCTAAAGTGTGTATTCTTACGTTTCACTTTTATGCAAACTCTGTGTAAACTCTGGAAAGCTTCAAAGAGTTAAATAATGCATCTAAAGCTTATCGAAAACTATTGGGAGAGAGAAGTTACAAAGTGCAAACAGTGTCAATTGAGCTTAAAAAGCTGGGAAACTGATGAGCAAGAGAGTACTTCCAAGCAGCAGGTTTGGGTTTTTTTACCAGGCATTAGAGAGGTGATGTAGTAAGGGGTGTAAAGGCAGCTGGATAAATAGATACTGGCCTCTTTGTACAAAATTTGAGCTTTGCCACTGTCTTCAGTGGACCAAGACTTATACCAAGAGCATACCTAGCACCAGTCCTGCACTTACACACATAATAGCTTTGTTGACATCAATGGTCCCTCTGAGTTCACAGTCCTTTTGCCTCTCTCTGTGGACAGCGCTTGGGAATATAAGCAACTTGATCAGGCTCATGGTAGATGTGAAATTTTTTTATCACATGAACGAAGGAAACTAATCTTGCACATATATCTGCATTTGGAAAAGTAGTAGATTAGTCAAGGTTCCTCTAAGTCATAGATTCTTCATTTACAGTTATGCCTAAAGATCAATTTTTATTCTGTTATTTCATTTTTAATGTAAACTATTGTCATATTCAGTGCAACATAAGGAAATTCAGAGAGAATTCTATTTTTATAAGTTTGTATTATTGAATGAATATTAGGAAAAAATAAGCATTGAAATAGCTTATGAATTGTGTGTTAAAATATAATCAATATTTGTATTCATATTTGTGCATAAAAATGCACAAAGAAAACCTTGTAGAATTTATTTCTGCTTAGAAGCTTGTACTGCGGCCTTCAAAATGTGTCAGCTTTAATTTAAGATTGGTGTTTAATATGGAATATGGAGATCAATGTAATTGATTTGATTGAATAAAAAAGTCCTCATAAGGATATATGGCAGCCATTTTTAAATGCAACAAGCCCAATAATTGGTTTAAATGTAAAAATAAATTGTGTCTGTAGATATCTATCCCAGACAGGGGTGATGCTTTATTGGTTTTTGCATTTCACTAACTAATGTGCCTTCATGTAAAATCAATATAGTGCTGTCAAATATATTTTACTTTGTTGAGGAGTAGGTCCAGTTAGCTAAAACATATTTTTAAGCATAGGATACCTCACCCTTTTTTTACAGTAAACTTTTTTTGAAGAAATGAAGAGAAAATTTAAAGAGATGCTTTTAGCTTCTACTCTGTAGAGTCCCTTGTATAGTGTACAGATTTTTCATGTGCTTCTCTAGCATTTTAGTTTGCAAACTCTCAGGTTTTTAATTAGGTCCCTAGCCATTCTTCTGAAAGTAATTGCCATCTGTGGAATATTAGATACCATTTTGAGTGACTCATACATACCTGCTTAGCAGAACTGTGTAAAACTAGGCATCATGCTTTTTACCTATACTGAAACTGAAAATGCATTTGTGTTCAGTGTGGTTTTAACTTATCATGAGGAAAAGAGGGCTATTTTACCATTTAGTCAACTTTGATACTTTTAATACAACTGAAAGGTGGATTTTTAGAAAAAGTCCACAATTCATACCAATGCTCCTTTTTTCCCCTAATTATTATGTCTTACTCACAACTAGGGAGAGCTAAGATCAAAAAAGAAATTTGGTATCTCTCACTTTATCTGACTTTAAAAGTTACCTAAATGATCAGAGAAACCCACTGTCAGTACAAGGAAAATCAACAGAGACAGAAATCTATACAAGAGAATTCTAATGGATACAGTTATTCAACAATTACAAAAATACAAATACAAAAATTCAACAGAGTATGGTTAATACAATTAGTTTAAAATGGCCATGAATTACTGCTGGCTTTCTTAAGGTTAGTGACTCTGTCATCATTAAGAAAAACAGATTATTTTTAAGAGCTGTTAACATCCAAAGAGGAAATGTTTTTTCAAGGTTTTATTTCATGATGTACACACTGAAGAAGCCCATGAGGAAGAACTATTTTTGTATGTGATAATCTGGGGAAACAAATTATTAATATCCTTTTGTCCTCAGACTCCAAAGTAGAGTTATCTGATGTCTTTTTGTTTTCCTTACTGCAAGATGCTGAATACAGAGATAGTGGTTGTTTTCCCCTTCTTTCTCCCTCTCTCAGGGGTCTTAAGGATATAAGTACAATTTTCTGGTCTGCTTTGCAAAGCTGTAATTATTGTAGAGATCCACATTTTCACATAAAAAAGTATTATCTGTGCTATAAAGTTTGCATACAGAAAATTGATATTTCTGAATAAGTGCTTCTTCCAGCCCTACAATTCTGAAACGCTCTAAAGGTTAAAAAAAAAAGTAATAGACAAAGAAAGTGAACATACATATTGCTTATTGAATTCAACAGAGCAGAGAATTTTTTCTGGACTAGTGATTTCATAGACCAGTTTTACACTTTTTAGTCATGCCTTAAAACAATTGAGCACATGCCATAAACATTGAGTCTCTGGAAAATAAAGACTGGTGAACCATTCAGAACCCAACTGAACTAATATGTCAGAATATTATAGCTTCAGAATGTGTGAAGTGAATCTTAAACCTGCTTGCAAGCCATTTTGGTCAAGCAGTTTTTGAAAGGTATTTGCATGAAGGCATACATTCTTTCAAACTAAAAGTTACTAGGACATGGAATGCTGTTTTTAGAGATGCTTTGCTAAAGAAGGAAAATAGACCTGAGTCTGTTTAAACAAAACCTTTAGCGATATTTAGTACAGTTTAGATAGGGATGTATTGTTTGGCTACTTAATAAATTAAATATAGTTGAGATGCTACATGTCTGTTATTGTCTTCATAATCAAGAAATTGCTTTTGCTTCTCTTGGGTATTAGGTAACGAACAGTAAAGCTAAGTAGAAAACCTAGATTTAAGACAACACTGGTAATTAGAAGAATGTTTGATTCGATGCTATTAGAAGAAGAGAGCATTACCAATTACAAGACTCAAGACTTGCTCTTAAAAATAATCTTTTTCAAAATGTTATAGGATAGCATTCAAATGGAAGATTTCCCCAGAGAATTAAGACTCATGGAGTAAGTTCTTAAAACCACACAATGCAGTGAAATTTGTAAGGGTTTGTGGAAAAGCCAGTCATTAGGAGGAAGAACAATGAAGCAATGAGGAAAATTTAGAAGTAATATTTTGGGGGTTTTGGGGTTTTCTTTTTCCCTTTATTCAACTGACTCCTTGGTTTTTTTGAGGTTGCTATAACTCCATAAAATGACTATTGTAAAAGGGTCCTATTTGGGGTGAGAGGAAAAGCTTAAGGCAAAAGTGTAGTACAAATACTACTACTAGTATTAATAGTGTGTCAGATGAGGACCACACTACATGTGTTTCATATACCATAATAACACAACTGTAAAATCACAAAAAAAAATCCTTACAGCTGAAATTGTGTTGATATTGTTTGATTATTGCAAACATCCATTGCAAATTCCAACAGGAAAGGGAGGTAATGTTGGGCAGTATCTCCTACTATCCACCCATGACATCAGCTTCTAGTACTGGCAGCCTCCACACCTTCCTAAGCAACAGCACTCAACAGCTCAGGAAACATACTGTCCATAACATGCATTTTACTCATGCTGTAACACAAAATAAGAGCACTTGTAGCAATGACTTACTGGCTAACTTTGATCAAAATTTTGTGTCTTTATAGAATAAGAAGCAAGTCAGGTAAAGGTAAAGGCCAAGAAACATTAAGAGTTTTTGTCTAATGCATTAAAAAAATCTCCTGGGTGGTGGATCAGCTCACAGGAGTTCGGCTTATTTCTGGAATTGGAAAAAAGTTCATAAAATGAGACCTTTTACCACTAAGGGTGAGGTCAGAACAATCTCAGTGAATAGAAATTATCATGGCAGCAAAGTCTTGCATTTATGACAGCTTCCAACAACTGAAGATCTTTCAGAATTCTGAGGAGGAGACATCCAGGTTCACCTCACCAGACACATAGAGTTCCAGTGAAAGTGTTTTGTAAATTTATGAGGGTAATGATAACCTTTTTCTATACAAACCCAAAGCACACAGGGTGTCCAGTAGAATTGCAGATTTTAAGAATTTGTCATTTTTTTAAAAGGAAATGATTAATTCTGTAGCGGCTAATTGATCAAGTTACTTGAAGGGATGGATTCCTCAGTAGGGACTGTTAATCCAAGAAGGAGAGTTTCCTTTTCTTCTGGTTCTTTAGGCAGAAAAAAGCCTACTGTGCATACTCAGGTCTCAGTGGAAATACTGCAAAGAAACTTGAGAAAGACCTACTAGTTTATAAATGAGGGTTTAAGATGTTAAAACACAGTTTGCAATGACAATGACCTCAGTGTATCCCTGGCAAAACTCTCCTGCTTTCACTGGTGTTGTGTCAGGGAGAGATTTAGTACAGAAGAAGTTGAAAACCAGTGATTTCTTAACATCATTGAAAAACGATCTGACTTAGTGTAAAACCAGTGTTTTATTCAAATCACACCAGTACTTTTGCACATATTTTCCTTGTGAAAAATAAAATATATTTGCTAAATATAAGTGATCTTATTTTTTACTTGTTTGTAGTCCCACTCTATTGTGTTCTATCCTGTTTTACAGAAAATGCTGCTTCAGAATATATACAATTATGCAATAATTACGTAACCTATGCAATCTGCTTTTTCATGTCATCTACCTGCACAGTCCCTAATAAAGATTTTTCCTAATACACCTAAGAAGAAGATATTTTCATGGACTTCAATGACTTTACTGCAGTTTCACAAGCTGAAAACGGAGAAAGTCAGCAGTAATTCTTAGTACTATATAATTGCATATAACATTTACAAGAAAATTCATTTTAAACAAGCCTATAGATTGCAAATTTGCTGGCATATTGACAAAAGAATTTATATGGAATGTTTTCTAATTAATGTTACCTTACATTTCATTTATATAAGACTTACAACAGTCACCATCTGTTTATAAGCTATGTAATCAGTGTTCAAAAATGATCATTTCAGTCATTTTGCTGCACATGTTAAATTCCCAATTAATAAATGCAGTTGATGAACTTAATAAACAAATGACATAAGTGACTTGACTCAAAACAAAATTGGCTTTGATTATACAATTATTCCTTGGTTTTTATACAATCTATCATATATGTAATATTTTTTTTTTAGAAAGAGTGGATAGTACAGAAATGTACAAGTGCGTTACTTTGAGCATATGTGTATTTGGCTATATAAAGCTCCAGTCATAATTAGGATGAGGATTTCCAGTTACATCAACAAGCAGAAGACAGAATGCTTAATGACTGACTGTGTTAGTATTGAAACTTCCCTTCTCCCCAGCACTGAGGGTAATTTGTTCTGATGAAAGTAGCTAAGTGAGTTGCTTCCCTGTGACAATTACAAGGGGCGAAAAGCCTTATTGCTGTCATTGAAACAGCAAAATTAATGACAGAATCAGCAGAAAAAGAAACATTTCCTCAACAGCTTTTCTTATCTTCTTTAACAGGGATATTCTCAGTACCATTTGCTGTATGAAGAAAACTATTCTCTTGATTGCTGGTCTATTGGAAAAGATGTTGCTACACTTGAGAATCCTAAGACTGATATACTCCTGAATTAGACCAAGAAAATCACCTATAGTAATTTGCCTGGTCTTAATGCCTCTGCAGCTAGTTGGCCTGCCTTGCTCAGAGAAGAATTTTTCTTTTCAATATGTGCTTTCTTCTCATCTGGATTATGCGCTAAGAGTTAGAAGTGGGCAGGAAAAGGTCCAGGTTTCAACTCTAAAGCTTTGCTGTCCTTGTATCCTCATTAATTGCATAATTATTCATGGCTAATGGCTCTACCAATTTGAATATCATTACTCTAGGAAGGAAGAGCCACTCAGTACTGAAAGATGGTGATTGCTCTGTCATAGAGTATTATGGTTCCCTCACTAGGTGTCAAGATGCTGCTACAGATGAATGTTCTGATTCACAACGAAGCTTACCACAACAAGACAAAATAGAAACAATGATTTGACAAGGACAGATATCCAGAATGCCACTGAGTGCGCAGAATTCCCCTTCACCCAGCCCTGCATGCTTTCCTCATCTGTCTTCTTTTTGTTACTAGGACAAACTCTAGCACAACCAGTCACTGTTGTTTACAAATTACCTGTGACTGATACAGTGACAAGGCAGAAGGTAGAAACCTCTCCCTGTTTGGTGTCTGGGTGATTACAGCAAAGAAAATGATGGTGTTTGGATGCTGCTTCTATCAATGCCACAAACATCACACTCATTTTCGGACCAGAATACACAGAAACCAAATTGTAAAAAGCTTGTTAATGTAAGTTCAAATTTTAGAAGGCCAGATGAAGACATTAATGCATTTTGAAAGTGCCACTTCCTTCCCCCTAAACTGGAGAGAGATGTTTTTGAAGGGTGGACTGTTTGGTGGATAAGGAATTGATTGGATGGTTGCATTCAGAGAATGGTATTCCATAAGTATTGTCTCTCAGGGGTTAGTACTGAGACCAGTGTTGTTCAGTATTTTCAGTGATTATATAGACAGTGAGATTGAGTGCATCCTCAGGAAGTGTGCAGATGACACCAGGCTGAGTGGTGCAGTTACATCAGAAGGATGGGATGTCATCCAGAGGGGCCTGGACAATTGGAGAAGTGGGCCTGTGTGAAACTCATGAAGTTCGACAAGGCCAACTGCAAGGTCCTTCACCTAGGAGGGGGGGAATCTGTGGTTTCAATATAGGATGAGGGATGATGTGACTTAGAGCAGCCCTTCAAAGAAGAACTTGGGGGGTGCTGATTGATGAGAAGCTCAACATGAGCCTGCAATGTGCACTCACAGCCCAGAACACCAACCATATCCTGGGCTGCATAAAAAGAAGAATAGCCAACATATAAAGGGAGGTGATTCTTCCCCTCTACTCCACGCTTTTGAGACTTCATCTGGAGTACTGTGTCCAGTTCTGGAATCTTCAGTGTAAGAAGGATATGGAACTGTTGGAAGAGGTCTAGAAGAGGACTGTGAAGATGATCAGAAGAAATTCTTCACAATGAAGGTGGTTAGACCCTGGTACATGTTGCCCAGGGAAGTTGTGCATGCCTCCTCCCTGGAAGTGTTCAAGGCCAGATTGGATGGGGTCTTGAGCAGCCTGATGTAGTGGAAGGTGACCCTGCCCATGTCAGAGGGGGTGGAACTAGATGATTTTAAGCTCCCTTCCAATTCAATCCATTCTACGATTCTATGATTCTTAGAAAGTAAATGTTTTCATTGGTTGAATTGATGGTTTCTAATTAAAACCTTGATATTACCAAAGTTTAAAATCCCTGTATTTTTGTAATGGAGGGAAGCAGAAATCACCATGCTAGTATCTTGTAAATAGAGATTTGTTCAGAGGGGTTGGATCTATAGTGCTTCCTTGCTGATAAATCAGAAATGGTTTCCAAATGTGCTCTTTTTGGTAAGAAGTGGAGTATTTTACCAAGGGCTAAATATTTCACAAAGAAACTCCAGTTCCTTTGATAAAGTAAGAAGTTGTAGCAGATGTAAAAGAATGTTAGTTAAAGTGCTTTTGACTAACTAAACATTTTATTTCTGTTCTGTAGAAGACTTTTAAACACAAGAGGTTTTAGCAATATGATATTTAATTTCTCAAATTCTGCCTTTAGTAGACAGGATTGTTGAAGTTTAGTGCTTATCAACTAATAAATTGCAAGCAGACAACTAACTGGCCTGCTTTCATAGTTGCAAAACTCATTTGCATTTTTCAGGCCTGGGTCTTATTGCCAACTAACATGGTCTAACTGTTCATTCCAAAAGTTTTTCTTTTTCACACACTGTGAGGTTCACTAAATTCTCTGCCTTTTATTTAATGTAGTGTCAGTATCAGCCAGATCATCTTGCAGCTGATATTTATTACACTGAGTAATATGATGTTGCTTAGCCCTGCAAACAGTATTTGCTATATCACAGATAGTCAGCTCTTATAGAATCTGTGTTACTATTTGTGTGTAAAATGAAGTTCTGAGATGCTATATGCTGAAGAAAATGGTCGTAGAAGGAAGTAGAATGTCTCTATTGAGGAGCTATTTGTTGCTGATATGAACATCAGAGAAAAAGATATAACCTAATATGAACCGTATCTAGTGTACAAATTATGTATTAAGGTTTTAGTAGTGATATAGCTAAGGGATATTTTTCAATTTTCAATACATTAAAATATTTATCTTGCATTTAAATTTTTTCCTAATGCTTAAAAAAAGCTGTAAGAAGATTTATTTTTTCAAAAATGTCAGAAGACAGCTTGTAGCTCGTTGTCCCAAATGTCACTGACTATAATAGTATGTAAAGCTGGAATTTAATTTCATTTTTGGTGCTGCTTTTTTCAAACTACTTGGCATACAGCAGTATCCAAATCTCTGACCAGACATATTCCTGGCAATTGGATAAACATCTTATTTGGGAGTGGAAGAGGGATTTGGCCTTTTTTTTCAGAGTCAGGCAAGACTGTGATATGTTTGATTTATCCAGAGACAAGTCCTTGCAAACAAGGGTAGTGCTTTTTAGGTCCGAGATCTCCCTGTGAGTCTGTGCTTAGTAGGTATTTTGCAAATTAGGTTGTCATGATTCTGTTCTGCACATTGTGGTAGGAATCCCCTCTGCAAGCTCCCTAAACACAGCGTAGAGCTGCTGCTGATTGTTGCAAGTGAGCTGTCCCCATGTGCCTCCTTCTCCTGCTGAGCTCTCTGCCTCCACTCACTAAAGCAGATTCATTTCTTAGCCAATATATAACATTAAATTCTTTTGTGCATCTGAGTCATTGTATGATGTAACTGTTGGTCTTTAATAGATCAGTTTGTTTTTTCCATAGATTCACATTTTAATTCAATTCCCATCTATTCCATCTAGACTACTGCATCAAAATATGCATTGAGCCAAAGACTGTAAAGCTAACTAGTGTCTTAAATTTACAAAATAAGGAAGTATGCATATCCATAAGAAAATAATTAGACAGGAGCCACAATACATGATATAGAATTTACAAATATGGTGTAATGGGACTGTATTGAATCACAGTAAAATCAAGGTTTATGTTTTCAGAATGAATGCTACATAACTGCACAAGTAATATGTAGAAAATGTTTAATTTTAGTGTACAGCTGTCAAAATTATATATGCTCTTGCAGTTCTACGTATGCTAAAAGATTCATTACAAAGGCAACTGATTGTTTACATATAAGATAAGCACAGTCATGGACTTTTTGTGGTACAAACTATGCCAAATTGCAAGCAATCATCACAGACCAGAGAGAATTATTCAATGTTAGAGTTCCCTATAACGTGAATAAATTAGACTTCAGTTCAGATAGCAGAACTATTCAGCTAGACTCAAAGGAGAGAAGGCATCAAGGATAAATCATGCAATATTCTGCAGTATCAGCTTCTCAAAAATTTCACAAATGGAAAACACTCAGTACTGCAACTGACATTCGAAGTAATACAACAGCATTCAATACCTGAATTGCCACTTAAAGTCATGTTTTGCATCTTCCTGCCAGTTGCCATTGTTCCTGAATATTATCTTTCAAAAGACAATGCGTGATATTTACAAATATGGTTGTAGTTCTAGCCAGAATCTCTTGACTCTGGAAAGAAAATAATTTTTCATAACAATCAGGTAGAACCTTTAGAATTATGTGGAAGCTTCAATGAGCAAAAGTTAACAAAAACATCTCTGCTCAGCCCTCCTGTTGGCAATTACACCTGAAAAGTACAACTTCCATATCTCTTAGACTTAACAGAGCATTTAACAAAAATGTTTTTCTGTTAGAAAAATACAACAACAAAAGCAAAACTTCCTTTGGAATTGTGAATATATTTCATTTAGTGTTTTTTGAAAGATTTTCTGAGATACAAATATTCTTTTTAAAAAAAGATTTTAGCTATATAAGTGTTCCTTCTTCAAATACAGAATTTAGAGAATTCAGTTTCACAAAAAAACTGTTTCACTTCAAAAGTCTGAAAGTAAATTTAAAAAGAACTCTGACATAGTTCTTTTGGTTGGAACAACAGCTCATATAAAAAAAAAATGAACTAGAAGGTTTGCCAAATTTGTTTTTAAAAAGAACTCAATATGCTAACCAGTCCTTGGTTACATGTTGAAGCAGTTAGAATTGTCCAGCCAGACTAACTGTAAGACAACAGTAACTCTGAACATTCCCGAAATGTCTTCATCAAGTGAATATGAGCATTGGAAAAGATCTCGTGGATCATTGAGTGCAACCATTCCTATAATCACTAAACCATGTCCCTGAGCACAACTTACTAAATAAATATTTCAGGGAGATAATAATTCCTTTTAGTGAGTTTTATATTTTTCTGATTTTCATGTCCTGGAAAAAATATTTTGGAGGAAAAAAAAAAATCAGGACTCAATCTCCTTCTCTCTTTCCAGTCTTAAGTATCTTGTCTTTTGGCTTGGGTGTTGATGTGTGACATACTTAAATCTTTTCTTTATTTTTAAGATCAGAAAGGAAAGAGAGATGAAGGAAACTTGGAGAGACGGTTATGGAGTACAAGTATGAAATCTCATCAACTGATAATGTCTATTATGTTTTCAACTTAGCTTTACTATATTACCATTCTCAGGTTTTTGTGCTGTGGATTTTGTCTCTTTCCTTAACTTTTTATAGACTTAATCTAGCAGTGCCTTTAGATGTATTCAAAGACTATTCTATTTTGACATGTGGTTTTCATGTATTTTATGTCATTTCCAATGTATTTCTAATTTTTCTGATTAATACTTTGCCAAAAGAATTTTTGGAAATATTGTGTGCATCTGGAAGGAATTCATATACTTTCAAAGAATTATCAGAGATTAATTAGCCATGAAACACAGGTCATTTTTATTATCTAGCATATGAATTTCCCTTGGCTGAAGTTTCACTACTTGTGCAACCCTACTTTAAATATTTATAAAATATCATCTGAAATAATTACTTTAATTTACATCCAACCTGCCAATTAAACATGATTACACAGACAACACTAAGTAGAATAATAGAAGCATAGAATA
>WAAB01006695.1:0-10915 GCA_013389865.1 Piaya cayana | reverse complement strand
ATTTCCAATAATCTAACATGTTCCAGGCCTGTTCAGGTCTCTTAAGCAATCCATTGACGTGGCAGGACAGCGGGTTTTGATCTTTTGTTAGAGGTCACAAGCTTGATTTCCAGCTGTTCACAGTACTATGTGACCTGAGACACATGGAAATTAGACTTGGTGGACTTGGTGCATTTGGTAGTTGCTGTGGAATACACAGGACAATGATAGAAAACTTCCTTCCAACCCCATCTTCCCAAACAATCAGTGAAGTTAAGAGACAGTTTTGACAGGTACCAAGAAGGCTCAATGATTCGGGGATGGTAATATTCACGCTGTGCAGAACTCTCTGAAGGAGACGATCAAAAGCTACGGAAATCCTTACAGGTAGCTTTAGTCATTACAAAAGAACACATGTCACTCTGTAACTTAATGGTGCCAAATTAATGCAGATTAACTATAACTTTGAATAAGGACCAATAAAACTTCAGATGTCTATTCTTTCTACTCTTCAACACTTAGCTCTGCAAGAACTTAAAGAAAATCAAGGCTTGAAGGTCTGCCCGTCTTTTGTTACCTTTGTCCTTAGGTATAGTTATGTAATTTTAAACCCAAGTACTAACACTAAGAACAAAGTTAAACAAAATAAATACACATTTACTAATGCATTAAGCAAACTGAGAAGTCTAATTATCATCCAAAGTAAAAAGAAAGAAGATAAATTGCTGGGTTCATTGAACAGTTTTTACATATCTTACAAAGCTATAAAAAAAACTGGATATATTAAATCCAAGAGAAAGAAATCTGACAGAAATTATATGGAGTATATTATTATTTTGAGTAAACTGCGAGTGGGTTGTAAATATTTTTGGCATTATTCAGGTCAAATAAACAAACTAGTTTTCCAAGCATCCAATTAATTTCATAGTACCTCAAGTATTTAGTAAATAATCACTGTGGCTTGGCATATTTATAAATCAAGAAATAATATTTTGAAAAAAGTATCAAGCATGGGAAAACATCTTATTGCCTTTTGCCTTTTTCCCTATTTGAAAGCACCTTGGTGTCAGATTAGACATCTAAAGAAGTAATTGCTTTTCAGATCTCTATTTCTAATTTTGTAATTCAAAGACCTAAATTTACTGAAAGCAAGGCAAAGCTAGCCAACAACAAACCAAACCAAAAAAGCCCCACAGTAATCGCTTTGTTACAGGACATTTATTGGACAATCAAGAATCATAGAATCACCAGGCTGGAAAAGACCCATCAGATCATCGAGTCCAACCATTCCTATCAAATACTAAACCACAATTTCTACAGTCTCCCTAATAAAATAACCACCTGGAGAACTGGTTTATCAACTCAGGAGCCAGTAGAGTGTCTGTGTAGGAGACCTTGCATCAAAATTTTAGAAGGACCTTTAATGAGATGTTAGCCTTTTTCATTGCAGTTCTGCTGCAAAGAGTGAGGAGAGGCCATTCAGTGTTTCTACCATAGTTTTTGAAAATCTTCAGCAGTAGAAGGCTAGTAGGAAAACAGGTCTAATTTACAGCTACTTCAGTTTCTTTAAGAAAAAAAAAAGTGTGACATGGTTCCTACTGCCAGTAAGAACTTCAATGCTGCCTGAAAGAAATGAATCAATCTATAAAATATATAGTAGCACCTTAACCATATATTTCCTGATTTTATATCTGTGGCCTTATTTCTTGCGACATGATTACTGTCTTATACGCATAAAGAAAGATTTTGATCACGTATTGCCTATTTCCAAACTCAGTGGTTTGCTCTTTTGTCACTCTAGACGCGTGGGCAACAGACAGAAGATAACACTACAGATACATGTTCACCTCTTCAAAAATATATCAGGTAAATGAATATTATTTTGGTTGTAGAATTAAGTATTCTCCATGAGCTGATTAGCAAATAGAATGAATTTTTAAAAAATTGCAGCAATCCATTTCCTTATAGTCCTGTCTTACACACTAAGCGCAAGACTCATGACCACCTGACTCTTGCTCACCATTGCAAACTTGCACCTGTTCCACGGGCTGCTATGAGGTTTTAAGAATCTTTTCCTTTTTGAGGCCCCATGTTCTCCACAACTCACTGAGCTGCCACCTGGTTGCATCAGCCACATGCAACGCCACAGTGGGGAAAAAAGTTATGATGTGTTTTTCTAACCAAATTTTGTCCTCAAATACCAAAGCAGGGGATAGATAGTGCACAACAGCCCATCAAACTCCGCAAAGCTGCCATACCACACCTGCAGGATCGCACAGCTCGGGTCAGAAAGGATCAAAGTGCAGCTCTTTGGTGCATTTGTCTCCACTAAGACAACACAAAACTCTGTGTTGTTGCACAACAGGGTTTTCTAGAGGGGAAGCCTACAGGACCGGTCACTACAAAACCGCAACTTGTTCTACAGTTTGTACTGAAACTGAAACTTTGGGTCACAAAACCATTTTGCAAAACACTGCACAAACACAAAAACTTATGCAGCCAGTTGGCCTCAGTTCCCGCTGTTTTCCCTCTATTCCTTCCAGTCTGCTTATGTATTTTCATAAAGGAGATGGCAAAGAACAACTGTATGAATTCTAGTTTGTGTATCTTTTAGGGATAGCTGCTTATCTGCCACAGCAATGCAAAATACCCACATTCCACCAGATAAAGCACAGAACTATCTGTTTACGCCATCTGTCCAATACAAAGGGTACTAGCTTCACACAAGCGGGCTCGGACTGTAAGCTGTTATTTTTTTTGAGTGCATATGGGTGGAGGGAAGTCAGCAATAGCTAGCAACAAGAAGCAACTTTTTTCTGTTTATAGAAAGATGTCTTCTTTTAAGATATTTGTCAATTCTCTTCCGGTACAACGTAGAAAAACAAATAAACAAGGTATTACCGCAAGGCAAACAGAACACCACATTATGCGCAAAACAAACAACAGTGTCGGCAGAGGCTTAGAAGGTAAACACTAACTTTTAATGAACACTTTGACAGTTCTCATCTTTTTGTAAGCTGTATCTCCTCAGAATGACAACCTTTTCCTTTAGAATTCTCTTATTTCACATGTTTCTATATAGTTTCTTCCTAATGGACAGAGACAATGACTGTGTAAATGGAAAGCTGTCAACCCACAAAACACAATTCAGCTCACTGGCTCTTTAAAAATTTCTGCAAGATCATGCTTCGGAGGCTCATTTAATTCATTTCCACCATGACCGAGAAGCTTTTTATCAGCTATGGATCTGGAGCAGTAAGACATCACACCTCTCATTAAAACTAGCACAGCAAAATCCTCATTTGGCCACATCTCAGGACCCTTTTCAAAAAAAAAAAAAGGGGGATCATTTTATAGTGATGATTACAAAACTGTGATGGTGAAAGTGACCTGGTAAATACACTGATGTATTATATATATTTCATAACATACAGATTTCTGAAGTGGCCTTGCCTCTTCAATTTTCTCCACTTACCTTGGCAGACTTGTCAGCACTATGTTCTCGTTTTCCTACGTGGTTCCCCATGCCGGATCACCAGAACTTCAAATTCTGAAAAGATAAAACAAAACACACATTTTTTTTAAAACCAATACATCTGTACCGAAATACAAATTAATTTTTCATCTGACACAGAAAAGGACAGCTCTCATGCAACAAGCATTTTTTACAGTGCAAGGTAAGATCTGTGAGAGATCCCAAGAAACAAAAATGCGTATCTGTCTGGTCTATTTTGCCACTCTAAGGAAGACAAGAANAAAAAAAAAAGTGTGACATGGTTCCTACTGCCAGTAAGAACTTCAATGCTGCCTGAAAGAAATGAATCAATCTATAAAATATATAGTAGCACCTTAACCATATATTTCCTGATTTTATATCTGTGGCCTTATTTCTTGCGACATGATTACTGTCTTATACGCATAAAGAAAGATTTTGATCACGTATTGCCTATTTCCAAACTCAGTGGTTTGCTCTTTTGTCACTCTAGACGCGTGGGCAACAGACAGAAGATATCACTACAGATACATGTTCACCTCTTCAAAAATATATCAGGTAAATGAATATTATTTTGGTTGTAGAATTAAGTATTCTCCATGAGCTGATTAGCAAATAGAATGAATTTTTAAAAAATTGCAGCAATCCATTTCCTTATAGTCCTGTCTTACACACTAAGCGCAAGACTCATGACCACCTGACTCTTGCTCACCATTGCAAACTTGCACCTGTTCCACGGGCTGCTATGAGGTTTTAAGAATCTTTTCCTTTTTGAGGCCCCATGTTCTCCACAACTCACTGAGCTGCCACCTGGTTGCATCAGCCACATGCAACGCCACAGTGGGGAAAAAAGTTATGATGTGTTTTTCTAACCAAATTTTGTCCTCAAATACCAAAGCAGGGGATAGGTAGTGCACAACAGCCCATCAAACTCCGCAAAGCTGCCATACCACACCTGCAGGATCGCACAGCTCGGGTCAGAAAGGATCAAAGTGCAGCTCTTTGGTGCATTTGTCTCCACTAAGACAACACAAAACTCTGTGTTGTTGCACAACAGGGTTTTCTAGAGGGGAAGCCTACAGGACCGGTCACTACAAAACCGCAACTTGTTCTACAGTTTGTACTGAAACTGAAACTTTGGGTCACAAAACCATTTTGCAAAACACTGCACAAACACAAAAACTTATGCAGCCAGTTGGCCTCAGTTCCCGCTGTTTTCCCTCTATTCCTTCCAGTCTGCTTATGTATTTTCATAAAGGAGATGGCAAAGAACAACTGTATGAATTCTAGTTTGTGTATCTTTTAGGGATAGCTGCTTATCTGCCACAGCAATGCAAAATACCCACATTCCACCAGATAAAGCACAGAACTATCTGTTTACGCCATCTGTCCAATACAAAGGGTACTAGCTTCACACAAGCGGGCTCGGACTGTAAGCTGTTATTTTTTTTGAGTGCATATGGGTGGAGGGAAGTCAGCAATAGCTAGCAACAAGAAGCAACTTTTTTCTGTTTATAGAAAGATGTCTTCTTTTAAGATATTTGTCAATTCTCTTCCGGTACAACGTAGAAAAACAAATAAACAAGGTATTACCGCAAGGCAAACAGAATACCACATTATGCGCAAAACAAANAAAAAATACTGCGAGATCATGCTTCGGAGGCTCATTTAATTCATTTCCACCATGACCGAGAAGCTTTTTATCAGCTATGGATCTGGAGCAGTAAGACATCACATCTTTCATAAAAACTAGCACAGCAAAATCCTCATTTGGCCACATCTCAGGACCCTTTTCAAAAAAAAGGGGTCGTTTTATAGCAATGATTATAAAACTGTAATGGTGAAAGTGACCTGGTAAACACACTGATGTATTATACAAATTTCATAACATACAGATTTCTGAAGCGGCTTTGCCTCTTCAATTTTCTCCACTTACCTTGGCAGACTTGTCAGCACTATGTTCTCGTTTTCCTACGTGGTTCCCCATGCCGGATCACCAGAACTTCAAATTCTGAAAAGATAAAACAAAACACACATTTTTTTTAAAACCAATACATCTGTACCGAAATACAAATTAATTTTTCATCTGACACAGAACAAAGGGACAGTTCTCATGCAACAAGCATTTTTTACAGTGCAAGGTAAGATCTGTGAGAGATCCCAAGAAACAAAAATGCGTATCTGTCTGGTCTATTTTGCCACTCTAAGGAAGACAAGAAAGCTTTCCTGCTTAAAAAAAGAGAAAGTAATAGAGTAAAATAAAGTGCAAATGAAACAAGACTAGAGTAGAAATTAAGTAGAGGGCTCATCTTTTGATATTATGATTAAAATACCAAAACAGTGAGTGTAATTTGTATCTAATTATTAGTAACCCCGAGTCTCCATAAAAGATCAAGTTGTTTCAAATTCACATTTTCCTTTACATAAACAGCAATAACCGGAAAAAAGCACCACATACTAAACTGCGAACAGTTTGCTACAGAGGTAAGAATAGATATGTTCTTTACAGCCCACACTTTCCCAACAAGCAAGTAAGAAAGGAATGCCAACTCTTTGTGTTTTCTGGTTCATCCTGCTGCAGGTCAGCTTCAACAGAGCTTATGTTGGTTAAACCACAACACTCAAATTTCACCTTTTATAGCACTCTTGTGGTTATACTACATGTTCTTCTCACAGAGGCGTGTGTTTGTAGAGGATCTCAAACAGAGCTGCTACCTTCAGCGGATTTAAATGCAGTGCAGGGTAGCATTTAAAGCCCTGAAACTTAAAACTACATGCAAAATGAGTTTCAAGTGGACTTTTTTCTCTCAGAATTAAGAACTAAGTTGTCAGTAATAAAATTCAGTTTCTGGTGGTAACTAACACCTCATACACCATAAACGCCTTAGCACCAGAAATCCTGGTCTACGCTCTCTCAACCAGAGGGTTAAATTATTTCATTAAGCATAAGATAAGGTTTAGGAGAAAAGGACAACCGGGTCTTTGCTGTGATAGAAAATGCACAAAGTAAAACCAGAGGCTATTAACCAGTTACACTCAGTAGAACTGACAAATGAATGGTTGGACTCGATAATCCGGTGGGTCTCTTCCAACCTGGTTGTTCTATGATTCTCTGATACTATGAAATATAGTTATAATCTCAGGTACACACACTGATCTGTGTATCGAGGTACTCCAAAGACAGAGACTTTGATTACTTCTGACTTTCCATCACAGAAATGTAAACTTTATCAAAAGCAATCTTGTCCTGTATCTTTACAACAACTTTTGGAGAGACTTACAAAACATATTCCCTGACAACTTGATAAGAAGTTTTCAAATTAGTGAGGGTCTGGAGTGCTTATCTGACTACTGACTGAATATTCCATTTGCTCTAAAATCAAAATGCCACGTGCCACTGTGTCTAACTAATTAATTGCTCACAAATATCCTCTTCTAGGTCTTCACAAATATCCTCTTCTACATCTCACAAAGGAAAATTTAAAAACATCCAAATTCAGTAAGTGTACTCCAAGCAGAGTTTATTGGCAAACTAGAAACAAAAATTCTTTTTATTGTTTTATTTTTTAACAACACTATCTAATGCGTAAAAGATTAAAAGAAAAAATATTATTCCTTTCAAATTGTGAAATCAGCACAACCAATTCACATTTCTGGGAGATTATGAAAATTTTCAGGGGAAAATACAAATTAATTCGTATACACTGGGTTTCAGAGCTGAGCTACCTCAAACCGGGCTTTCCCCTACAAATTAGGAGCAGCAGCTCACTTTTCACATCATTTACTTTGCAACATAAGAAAAATAAAGTGGAATACAAAACTGTAGGAAATGTCTAGAGCAGAATATAAAGGACAAGTTCTGCGTGTTACTCTTCCAGCTCTTTATTGAAACATTAACTATCAAACTTGATCTGTAATACACATATGCTTAAGTAAACAGATAGTGGAGGCAACATAACAGTTGAAACCCAGAGCTTTGATCAGTGTCACTCTTCAGTCTCCCTAGTGCTTTTGAGTAACACTCCAGGAACAACCACCCTGTACCCATGAAACATTAAGCATAGCAGAGTCCCAGTCCTGCAATGCCAAGGTAAAAACAGATACCACACAGAAGAGCTATATGGTGAAACAACAGCAGATAAATCTTTAAAAATAATTTGCTGGCTGGTGAAAACAAAAGAAATAAAAAATTCCATGCTGCCACACCACAGATATCTGAAAACCATCAGGCCAGTTTTCTGCTCAAACATCTGCACAAAGCAAGCAAACAAAATGAAAAACAAGCAAACAGGAGAGTATGAAATGGTTCATCAACATATTCCTGATTCCTGCATGGGTAATTCCTTCAACAAGCTGCTAAAAATTACAGATGGAAGAGAAGAGAAAGTTTAAAAAGTCTTAGAGAAACAGAAATGCACAAGGCTTTTTGAAGTATAGGAGTGTGGTTTGAGAGTACATCTAGATCAGGGTTGAGTGTTACGTTTCTCTACAGGAACAGACTTAAAACCTGAGAACTAATGGCATTAATGTAGCCTGTATATCTGCACTTAGGTTTCCTTTATTGTTTTGAATATATCAGAGGGATAGTGTGTGGTTAAAATTCACATGAACTTCTTATTCTCACCTCATATCCAGAAACTAATAAAACTAGATTTCACTTCATCTTTTTCATGCTTAAGTGAATGCAGATGTTTAAACTCAAGACAGATCAGCTATAGGTAACTGCTACAAATTCCTTGCCTAGAGATAAAGCTACTTTTTAGCCAAAGGGACAAAAGCAACCAGCCAGACAGCAAGAATATCCTAAAAGTTACTAAATTCTTCAGATTATCTATTAAAACAGAGAAAACTAAGTAGTCCTTTGGGTGGAAAAAAGGCTTCAGAAAAATCTGAATTAGTCAAGGAAATGTACAGTGCCAACTGTTTTGTAAATATCTGATTAGAAAGCAGAAACATACACATACACAAGCCTCTGAGCATTAGAATTATTTACAGCAAAAAAGACATAATCTTTCACATTAGCCTAAGATAGACATTTGATTTAAAACTGAGCCCACAGATCATTTTCAATTCAGGATGCAACCACTGATTTCGGTTCTTATGGTCATGAGGAGGCCACGCTGCACAGCTTCTGCACGTGCCAATCTTTATGCAACGAGCTGAGTCACTGGCTTCAATGGGATTACTCACTGTATGATTGTTGTAGGAACTTGCAGCCAACTATTCAAAAAATCTGAGCTGGAAATACATATTTTCTTTTTGTTCACCTTCACAACATACATGTTGCCAGACTAAGCAGCTCTGTATATAGCAATGAAGAAGTTTCTTGCACTTATTAATAAACACAGAATCATAGAATCATTAAGGTTGAAAAAGACTTTAAGGATCATTCAGTCCAACCATCAGCCCAACACCACCACGCCTACTGAACCTTGTCCTGAAGTGCCAAATCTGCATGTTTTTTGAACACCTCCTGGGAAGGAGACTCCACCACTTCCCTGGGCAGCCTGCTCCAATACTTCACCACCCCTTCAGTAAGGAAATTTTTTCTCATGTCCAATCTAAACTTCTCCAGCACAACTTGAGGCTATTTCCTCTTGTCTTATCACTTGTTATTTGGGAGAAGAGATCAATGCCCACCTCTCTACAATCTCCTTTCATGCAGTTGTAGACAGCAACGTCTCCCCTCAGCCTCCTCTTCTCCAGCCTAAACAAGCCCAGCTCTCTCAGCCCCTCCTCTTAACACTTGTGCTCCAGATCCATCACCAGATGATGAACTGATCAAGTGATGAACATTCCTGTTTGCAGAGTAGTCTGTACATGCTTCAGCACTGACAAACAGTTACAAGAACAGCCATGAAGCTCTAAAACAACGCAAAACCAGAAGTGCTGTAGGAATGCAGTAACCTCCTTTGAATTCAATACAAATCGCATTTAGAAACAAGGACAAGATCAACCTTATGATCACAACAACACTGTGGGTCTAAAATTTTCCTGGTGAAACCCAGTAGGTTTCATAAATCTCATAAGATGACAGATTGTGCACATGAGCTTGACTCACAACATGAGAGGGGAGAGTAAGCAGGTGTGTGACGATCACAGTACATTATCAGCTGCCCTATAAGACTTCCCACCAAGACCATGGGTTTCTGCATATTAAAACCATCCAAGAGGTTCAGGAAATGACAGGTCATGCAAGAAAACTGATTTTATAGGACTAAAAGTTGAAAATACCTCAGCTACCTAACGATTCTTTTGGGTGAAGTGAATGAATTACAGCAGGAAGGTGTGAACCCCAGTGCAGATGCTGCTAGTCAACCAGCTGCTGTCTCAGCACCACGCCACAAGCACGTACCAAGCTGAATCAGCTCTGCTGCCGAGAGCCAAGCACTTGCCAAATGATGATTGATACAGAAGTAACTCCAGTTATCCACTGAGGCCATTTCCTCTTGTCCTGACCCCTGTCACTTGGGAGAAGAGGCCATTCCAGAAAAAGGGCCAAGAATTATGCCTGGGGAAGTAAAACGAATTGTCTCCTCCCATCAATTTACCTTCTTACGGAATCTAACAGGTAACCCGATGGAAGCCTAGAACAAGCTGCTTCCCACTTTCTTCACGATAGGCAGCTGTGTTCCAACCAGCAACAGAAACACCATTGCCTTATCCAAGGAGAGAAGCCTCTCTTTTCTGTCTACCAAACACTAAATAAAAATTGAACTAATACATAAAGGGATGGAAAAAAATCAGTTCTACACATCACATTCATAAACAGTACCTGTAAAAATACACATATCACAGAATCATAGAACAACCAGGTTGGAAGAGACCCACTGGATCATTGAGTCCAACCATTCCCATAAAACACCAAACCATGTCCCTCAGCACCTCATCCACCTGTCCCTTAAACACCTCCAGGGAAGGTGAATCTCCCAGGAATCTCCCTGGGTAGCCTCTACCAGCGCCCAATGACCCTTTCTGTGAAATATTTCATCCTGATATCCAGCCTAAACCTCCCCTGGCAGAGTGTGAGGCCNCCCTCAGCACCTCATCCACCCGTGCGTTAAATCCCTCCAGGGAAGGTGAATCAACCACCTCCCTGGGCAGCCTCTGCCAGTGCCCAATGACCCCTTCTGTGAAATATTTCATCCTGATGTCCAGCCTGAACCTCCCCTGGCAGAGCTTGAGGCCATTCCCTCTTGTCCTGTCCCCTGTCACTTGGGAGAAGAGCCCAGCTCCCTCCTCTCTACAACCTCCTTTCAGGTAGTTATAGAGAGCAATGAGGTCTCCTCTCTCTCATATGCTGCGATCATGTAAATTTTTTTCTTTTCATTTGATTAGTTCATTAAAAATAGGGTTTTGTAAACATGTACCACCACGTGATTTTTTTAATCTCACTCCAGTCTGCCTGTTGAAATTAGCTATTTGTAGATAAAAACAAGGTTC
>WAAB01006693.1:1148-16572 GCA_013389865.1 Piaya cayana | reverse complement strand
CCAGCTGTGCCTTGGCCTTCCTACCCATCCCTACACAACTGGGTAGGGTGCCTATACTCTTTCCATGTCACCTGTCTCTGTTTGCACTGATTGTGAAGTTCCCTCTGGGCCTCCAGTTTGACCAGCAGATCTCTACTGATCCACACTTGTCTACTCCCTTTCCTGCCTGATTCCCTGCATCTGGGGACTGGGCACTCCTGTGCTCTATGGAAAGCATCCTTAAGTATTTGCCACCTCTGTTCTGCTCCCTAAGTAACATACCCCAGGGGGTCCTATTCAGTAACTGCTTGAAAAGCTAGAAGCTTGCTTTCCAAAAATTTAGGGTCTGACTGTATTTCTCACCTCTCTCATATCCTTCAGGACCTTGAACTCTACAAATGTGTGGTCATTGCAGCCCAGGCTGCCTCCAACCTTGATGTCACTAATGAGCTCACTTGCATTGGTGACCAGCAGGTCCAGTATTTCATGCCCTTGTGTAAGGGTCTCTATTACCTGGGTTAAGAAACTATCTTCTACACACCCTAGGAGTCTCCTGCATTGGCTACAGCTTGCTGTACTGCTTTCCCAGCAGATGTCAGAGTGGCTGAAGTCCCCCCGTAGGATGAGAGCATGCAAGCATGAAGCCTCCTGTAGCTGAAGGAAGAAGGCTTCATCGGTAGGTTCTCCTTGATCGGGTGACCTGTAGTATACACTAAACACAAGGTTATTTGTGTTGCCTCAGTGTTTTATTCTGACCCATAACCTGTTGACCTGTTCATGGTTACTCTTCAGAGACAGTTCTTCACACTCTATTCATTTTCTGACATAGAGTGTAATGCCTCTACCCCTCCTTCCTGTTCTGTCCCTTCTGAACAGCCTGTAGCCCACAACAGCCACACTCCAGTGATGGCATTCATCCCACCAAGTTTCAGTAATGAAGATCAGATCATAACTTTCTAGCAGCAGGTAGCTTGCAGCTCCTCCTGTTTGTTGGCCAAGCTGTATGTGTAGAGGCACTTCAGTTGGGCTGTTGGCCGCATCGCCTTCTTAGTGGAACATCTCTTAATTCCCTTAAGGCATTTCACACAGGTCTCTTTGCTGTCTCCTCCTACCTCAAGTGCTCCCAGCATATCTCCACCAGACTACAACTGCACTGCAGCCTTCCCAGCATGACCCAGGGCAGCAGGCGGAGGGTTCATTCCAGCACTGCACCACATTGTGTCCTCATGCAGCTTGTCATAGGCAAGCCTGGTATTATTCCCCTCCCCCTTCACATCTAGTTTAAAGCCCTGTCAATGATACCTGTAAGCTCCTGAGCAAAGATTCCCCCCCTTACATGACAAAGATTATTTATAAGTGTGACTTCTATTATAAGTGATCATGTCAGGGCTTTGTTAATAACATAAACATAAAACAAAACAAAAATTTTCATTTAATAGACTCCTGATCTTACAGTTTCTTCCAACAGCATCTAAAGCTCTTCAGTGATACCTCAGCCTGCAGTACACTGAAAATTACAGACCAAGTAAAATTAAATCTGAAGTTTATTATTATCTTCCTTAAATAATGAAAAAAAATCCCACAGGAAAACTATAGGATTTGGATTGTGGCTAAAATCCTATTTTCACTTCACTCAATGACAGCTTAGCTTTTGGCTTCCAAAGGTGAAACTTATACATTTGTGGTTGATACTAGAGATCAAACAGAGCATTGTAAGCTGTGGGGAGGACTATTCTCAAAGTTTGGAGAAATATGCTCTGTAATAAAATGGGATAGATTTTATTTTTATTTCAGTTAAAGCTTTGAAGAATTTTCATGCTAATAACTTCGTATATCTTGTCTATTTCTACTTTTTTTTTTTTTTGAGTTTCCACATGACATTTGTGGAAGTTTCTAAGTTTTTCTAAATTTTCCTTAGTTCAGGTTTAGAACTGTATAAAACTCCTCTGTCTAGCTGATCAAACAGCCTTTACATTCACAATGGATACTTTCACAGATTGTTCGGAACTGAAATTACTCTTGCCTATACAAGAAACTGGGAGGAGAGCACGTACTTTAAAAAGCTGTAAAACAAGAGAAATGTCAAGTATTAAATCAGGGCTTTTTTCCTATAGATAGGCTTTTCAAGGTTGTTTTCCTTGTTTTCTGTTGTTATTTGTTCACTGTCTTCACAGGATATGTAGCAGAAAAGAAAAGAAATTAAAACACCAGCCAAACTTTCAGTTATGTTCCATTTGTTTGCAAACACATCCTTCTACCTTTCAAGGTGTTCACTAGTTCTTACAAAAATGTTAGGAGCAACAACAAATGCGTAAGTTTCCAAGTAGATATTCAATTCAAAGCTTCTAATTAATAGTATATTAAAAATAAGTCCAGAAAGAAAATGACTCAACTTGAACTTAACCGACTATCACTATAACATAACATTGCCCAAAAAACTATGTTATTTTATTCTTCTTTGAAGACTGCATCAGTGTGCTATATCACCATTCTTAACCAAATCAGCTCAAGTTTAATTATCTTCTTTTTTTACTTTTTTTTTAAATTTGTAGCAAACATCGAGACTCTAGATGTACTAAGAAGAATATTGCAAAAAAGCATAGTTAAACACAATCATACCCTGGAATCATACCACATTCAAGTTTTTATCACTTGTCTGTAATTGTGATCAATTTGTAATGCTTGGCAGTTGTTATTAATCAATAGCTGTGAATGGATTATCTGCTATTGCTTATGTTCCATATGCCATGAAACAAACTCATTCACACAACAGGTATCACATTATGTATCTTGGGAAGACATCATTATTCAAGACCATGGCAGACAGATAAAATAAATAATCCATCATAATTAGATGCAGTAAAAATACTACATTAATTTATTCTCAAGACACAGATCTTGGTTTACATTTTGGAAGTCTAACCTCCACCCACTCTTCCTTGAGAAAAAAAATAAAAAAGATCAGAAGCAATGAATTTTTAAGGGCTATTAAGTTGATATAGTCACAGACATTAAACAGTAAATGAAACTGACCCATCACAACCCACAGTTTCCATAAGCTGGTTTTGTATCAAAGATGAATAAAGGCCAATGCCAACATCAACTTTCAACTTCTCATTCTTTTTAGATTAACCAGACATCTTCTTATTGTAATGATTCCTTAGTGACAAACAAAGTGACACATTTTTTCATCTATTCTTTTAGTTAAAATATTCCATGATTCAGGGAAAGAAATAGAACAGAGCTGTTGAGCATGTGACAGGTGGTTTTGAATCCATAATTCTCATGCAAAAGGAAAGCTCTGAAAGGCAGTACAGTCCAAAGCCTACATTGAAAACCAAAGAAAATCCTATTGCAGTGTCAGATGACAGCATGCAATTCACAGATTTAGAAAGAAAAAAATTCAGAAACCTTGCACCCTTTTTTTTAGTTTTTTTTGAAAGAATATCTCAAGGATTCCTTCTACAGTTTAGCATGTATTGTACTCACTTTTGCAACATCCTGAAATAATTCCCTTCCAAAATTCTGGCTTTCTTTCAGGGACTACAGATTCCTTGATTAGACTAATGCTCGAACATCTACTGACATTAGAGTATTTGAAAGAAGAGCCATAAATTAATATAAAGTCACTGAAATTAAGAAAAAAAAGGCTTCATGTAGACAAACTAATCAATGTTCTGGAAATGAAGAAAGCATAACAAAAACCATTTTGATCATAGGTTTTGCTTGGTTTACAGTAACTAAAAACAAAGAAAAGGAAAATTACTTCACCTCTATATTGTCATTGTTCCTTAAGAATTTATTTTCTGTAACTCTGGGATGCTTCAGGAATTGCAATAAAAATGAAAACTTTGTGCAGGCATTCATCAGGTGAATATTTTAGTCAAGTCTAGCAAACAAGCTTTTCTGCAGCAGCATATTAGAAATGAGAATTAAAATAACTATGCCTACTAATATAATCCTGATTGCTAAGTGTGTATGGTGACACAGAAGAAAAAAACAACTGTTCATAAATGTGAGAAAAATTAAGCAGGTCTGTCAAGCTGCAGTGCAGAGTAAGTTATATGTACAAATTAAACTTAGGCTGCATAAAGGAACAGAATAGTGATGAAAGAAAGATTTCAGATCTTCCTACTTTCATTATTAGGAGTTTGCTGATACAAAATAAGGTATCATTAAATATTTATATGTTGAATAGCAGATATTTGGTAGTTATAAGGGTTCATATTACATGCTTTACATGAAATATCCTATAAATTTTACATGTAACAGAAATGTTAATTTTTGTTATGATCAACAAATACGGCTCTGTGATTCAGTTGCATCAAAACAGGCACAAGTTGTAGAACCAAAACAAGACTATTCTAATGTACTGAAATCTACTGCCATAAGGTATTCAGACCACATCAGGAAAGCAGAGTAGATGTATGCAATGAATATGGCAATGGATTTTTTTTTCATAAACAATCTAACATTTTCTACATGGTATGTGCTGTACTATTTATGAAGGAGTTATGTATCAAAATTTAAATTGCAAATTAAAGATGTGAAGAGATGACAAGCAGAAATAAAGATGTATGTACATTTGAAACTCATGTGGTATATGTACCACTATGTCTCCATTCATCCTCTTGAAGTAATGCTGATATAAGAAAAACAGCTGATGACAGTAAATAACACTATAAAACTCTTATATGAAATTATGATGCAAGGTGATGCAGTTCTTTGTTTTCTACATTAAATCACATGTATGATCAGTACACAAACTGAATGTTGACTGTTTCACAGTTGGAAGTCAGAGAGAAGTTAACTTTTGGAAGTCAGAGAGAAGCTAACTTGAAAATAAAAGACACACGAACCGAACCAGTTAAAGATGACTTTTGTAAAAAGATTCATCTGAAACGTGTTCATTGTGTTGCAAAAAAACCCCAAAGAAAAAAAAAAAAAAAAAACCCCAAAAAAGGGGAAAAAAGGGGGGGAAAAAAGTCCCTTATTTCAACACACAATCTTTAATCCCACACTTACTCGAGTACTACAACAGGAAAGACTGATGCTTGCTTCCTCTCTAGCTGTCTCTCATTATTTTGTGTGAGGAGATGAAAGAAGTGGATTGTCTTCATATAGATCTAAGCTGTCCATCATTTAAATACTAGCCAAAAAATTAATGTTACCATTAAGTCTCATCAAGAAGCAATTAAAAGTGAAGCCAATTCTTTCATTTAACCTGATCTATCCTGTCTTGACTGGGAGCTTATCCTCTGAGCTTTTCTGAAGTGATACAAGTGATACTAATTATTTTTAAAATGCATTTTTGAATTACTGAAAAAATATTGAGATTCTCTAGCTTGTTTCTGCCTGCATTGTAAGTCTGGTGAAATTCAGTGATCTACGCTAATTATAGTTAAGAAAAAAAAAAAATCCATGTTTGCCTTCATATTTTATCTCAACTCCCACAATTCAGGCCAAGCTGGGCATGCTGACTTCATTTTTCTGGCTTCTAAAAGAATAACTGCCCTTTGGTCCCTGGATTGTTTATGAGGCAGTGCTGTGGCCTTGGATGGACAACCTTGGTGTATTAGCTAGAATTGAGGTTGTCTGAAACACCAGCAATGGAAATGGACATTCAAGATGCAGTTATGACTTTTTCTCAGACTGACTGATAATAGTCAGAAGGCAATAAGCAAGGGGACATGGGGGTAAAAGAGGCTTAATAGAAGCACAGTCACAACAGAGCCAGTGAACTGTCACATGCTTGTTTCATAATAAGATCTTTTTAAATTGTTTTGTTACTGTTTCAGCTGATACTTGTTTGGTGCTTGCTCCCTGTCTTAAGTCTGTGCCAATCTTATCATTTCAGCCAAATCCAGCCATCTGCACATGGGAAAACACTGGTCTTCAATTATTTTCCTTCTAGGTTAATTAGAATCCATTTTTGCAATCTGGATTTAATTTTTGCTCTTTTTGCTCACTTCTGAAGTGTCTTCTTTTGTACCATTGTCTGTCTTTATTCTCAATGATATTTGAAATCTCATCTCAGGCAGTTGACAATATATAAATGCAATTGAATTAAATTAAACTTCTGTTTGGTTCCTAAAGCCATTCAACCATTTCCAACAATAATTAAATCGAACCATTTATATAAAAAATATGCAAGAAAAAGAAAAGCTGAAACAGAAAGTAGTACACCAGAATAAGTAATTCCTTTATTATGTTTTTACAGAAACGACAACAATCATCTTCAATATAAATGTGTAACTTTGGGAACACCAAACCCTGACAAAACCAACTTCTGTAGCAGGCAAATCCTTCATGCAGTACATATAGAACTACCTGACATAACACAGAATAATGGTGCAAATTCACAGTCTTTGTTCATGTATCTTTGGAATGAAAACCTAAAATGCTTGCACTATGCCTCCAAGAAAAAAAAAAAAGCCACCCAGTTCTGAAAAACGCTGGATTTACTCTTTTCACAAAGACTTGAATCCTTTCTGTCTATAAAATTATTCTGATTGTTTATTATCTTTAGGCCCCATGCTCAAGAAATCAACAACAAAGCTCATCATGTTTAGAAGTACTAATACCAGCTATCCAGCACGCAAGCCTCAAAGGGAAACGCTGTGTTTTACTATAAAGCCTTTCACAGAGTAGAAGGGCAGAGGACACAGTAAAGAATATTCATTCAGAAATTCATTTGACTGTGAGAATCTGACTGTGGTCTAATTGCATGTCATACATTTATAAATGACTTTTGGGAAAAAAAAATTTGCTGTATCTATTTAGTGGCCTATTGACACATTCAAGAGAGAACTTGCAAATTCCAGCGTGCTGCTGCAGCAGAAACAGCTGAACAGTTCTAAGTATTCACCACAAATCCCATCTTTTATGAACTAATACAGGATTATGCCAATGCTCAGACTAAAGTATGCTTCAAAACGCAAAAGATCATGGTAGTTTGGAAAGATGGGGAAATCACAGATGTGCTACCACATAGTTAGCAGCAGAATTAACTCTTCTTAAATTTATGTAATACCCAGAAAAGATTGGTTTTATGACTCATTACTGGATTTGTTATTCATATTTATGAACATTCCCCACCAAAAGGGAAAAAAAAAGAAGCAAAGAATTCATCCCAAGACTTGATGGCATTTTTGTGGTCAAGTTTTCTTCAATTAGAATGAACATTATTATAATCACAGTTTTAAATAACAGCCAAAATTACTATGTTCCAATTATATAAGAAAATGGAGACTTTCACTACCATGTATATTTTAACGAAAACTTTGAAGATTGCTGCCTGTAATGTAATAATAATAATTTGGCTAGATAAGACAGGTTAAATTCCATATAGATGTTCATTGACAAAAATGATATTTCAGGGTAGTCATATGTGTAGACAAGTATTGTGTGTCCTTAAAAAATACTCAGGTTCAGAAACAGAAATGATCACTTCCTCCAAATCCATTTATTAGCTAAGAAAATTGATTTTAATGTATTAGGATTTGTGTACTTGATACATATCAGAATTTAATAGTGCAGAAATATTTATCTCAAATTTTAGTTGGACATGCACAAGCAAAAGCTCTTCTTCTGTAAAGACAGAACATAACCCAAGCAATGTAAGTCTCAAGGTCTACTTTTTTTTTTTTCTAAGGAGAACTTATGTCACCTTAAAGGCAGAAAAATTGACTACAAGTCAAAACTGACAGAGTACTATAAGCAGAGGAAGCCGAAAGAGGAGCTGTGGCATAATATGTGACCAGATTGAGTGTCTGCTCTGAAATATACCTTAGCTATGCACTGGGCCTGGTTAAACAAGTCTAGTTCAAGCCTGGAAACAACAACAAAAAAGAGACCTCCGAAGTAAGTAGGGACTTTAAAAACTGACTTCAGTAGGTTTTCAATGAGACATTATTATTTAGCACTAATACTCAAAATTTCATCTACATTTGATGACGTGATTGAGAGTAGCCCTACAGAGAAGGACTTCAGGGCACTGACTGATGAGAAGCTCAACATGAACTGGCAGTGTGCGCTCACAGCCCAGAAGGCCAATCGTATCTTGGGCTGCATCAAAAGAAGTGTGGCCAGCGGGACAAGGGATGTGATTCTGTCCCTCTATTCCTCTCTTGTGAGACCTCATCTGGAGTACTGTGTCCAGTTCTGGTATCCTCAATGTAACGAAGATATGGAGCTATTGGAACGGGTCCAGAGGAGGGCTACAAGGATGATCTGAGGGCTGGAGCACCTTACCATATGAGGACAGGCTGAGAGAGTTTGGCTTATTCAGCCTGGAATGGGCTCCAAGGAGATCTTATAGAAACCTTCAAGTACCTGAAAGGAGCCTACAAGAAAGCTGGAGAGGGATAACTATTAAAGGCTTGTGGTGATAGGATGAGGGGGAACGGGCACAAACTGGAGAAGGGCAGATTTAGACTGGACATTAGGAAGAGTTTCTTCACCATGAGAGTGGTGAGACACTGTAACAGGTTGCCAAGGGATGTTGTGGATGCCCCATCCCTAGAGTTGTTCAAGGCCAGGTTGGATGGGGCCTTGGGTAACCTGATGTCATGGGATGTCCCTGCCTATGGCAGAGGGTTTGGAACTAGATGATCTTTAAGATCCCTTCCAACCCTAACTATTCTATGATTCTCAGCGTTGCTTAAATATTCAAGAGCCAAGTAAAAGAACTCTTCTCTGGTTAGGAGTATGTAGTACTAGAATAGTCTCTGAAACTAAGATAAAAGAATATTTATAATTTATTCAAATTAATTCGGTGCCAATTCTGATTACTATTCTGATATCCTATGCTAAACTATGTCAACAAGAAAAGTAAGTAAAACTTTTTATACCTAGTAAGGTATTTAGATTTTTTTGAGGCACCCTATACTTGCCAAATGCCATAATTCTATCTTAATGCCATTACCTTCTGCATTTAGAAAGAGGAACTTGTCCATTTATAAACCTACATATTGTAACTTATGCTGTCATTGCTCAGGAGTGTCATTTATAATCCTTTCCAGCTCAAATCCATGCACAATAAATGAACTCACACAGACCAATGTGATTACAGCTTTCGAAGAGTTCTTTCAGAACTTGTGTCTATTCTTATTCTCACTACATTTGTAGTCTCATAAATCATGGGTATATAATACAAAAATGCTGTTATGAGATACATTTTAAGCATATTAATTGCACTTATAAGACATGGGGGTTCTGGTGTTTGAATTTCATTCAGATTATTTTAACTTCCACAGCTGAATACTGCAGATAATCAGAGCTAATTTTAGCTTGGCATCTATCATTTATAAGGTGAATGCCCTTCAGATCAATCACACTTTCACAGGTGAAAACAGTTGCAGTTCCAAGCTGTATTTTCTTGTCTTTTTAAAATACAGGAAACATTACAGTAGAAAAAAACCACCTTGATTTGAACTTGAAAGAACTAATTAGTTGAGGACTAGAAAGTTATCTCATAGGATCACAGCTTGACTACACATCCTCCACATCTCCAGATCCAGGGAGACTTCTTTTAAAATGATACATCTAAAGAATTAAAGATTTCTTAAATTGAGACCTAATGGACAAAATGACACAGGCATATAAAAAAAGAATCCTTATCAGAAAAGAAACAAAAATTTCAAAAAACAGCTACAACAAGATAAGTGACCTTGATTCTAAAAGAACTGCAGCTATAACATTGTAACAAGAGGTTAGATCATTATCAGAAAGCTCTGCATCCACAGGTAGCAGATAGAAAATAATAATAGTGAGATAACACAACATTTCTTCATTTTTTTAACATTGTCTGAACATCCCAGCAGTGCAACAAGAAAGAAAAAAAAAGACACAAAAACTTTGTGACACTGATGAACTTTTGCAGCAAAATGTTAATGATATGACGTGCCAAAATCTAGAGAAGAACTTTGGTAGTGCAGCAAATACTTAATATATGTCAATCTTTCAGTGTATTGCACCCATGTAAATACATTACTTTAAATTGAACTAAAACATATCCAGTAAAGAGCAGAGATAAGGCACAAACTATATTTGTATTCAATCAGAACTTGAGAATATTTCAACTGAAATTTCAAATACAACTTTATAGAATCATAGAACAACCAGGTTGGAAGAGACCCACCAGATCATCAAGTCCAACCGTTCCTATCAAACACTAAACCATGCCCCTCAGCACCTTGTCCACCTGTGCCTTAAACACCTCCAGGGAAGGTGAATCAACCACCTCCCTGGGCAGCCTGTTCCGATGCCCAATGACCCTTTCTGTGAAAACCTTTTTCCTAATGTCCAGCCTAAATCTCCCCTGGCGGAGCTTAAGGCCATTCCCTCTTGTCCTGTCCCCTGACACCTGGGAGAAGAGGCCAGCTCCCCCCTCGGTATAACTCCCTTTCAGGTAGTTATAGAGAGCAATGAGGTCACCCCACAGCCTCCTTTTCTCCAGGCTAAACAACCCCAACTCTCTCAGCTGTTCCTCATAAGGCCTGTTCNTAGTCTGTAGCTCTGCATAGGGTTGTTGTGCCCCAAGTGCAGGACCCAGCATTTGGTCTTGTTGAACCTCATGCCATTGGACTCTACCCAGTGGTCCAGCCTGTTCAGATCCCTTTGCAGAGCCTCCCTACCCTCCAGCAGATCCACACTTCCACCCAGCTTAGTGTCATCTGCAAACTTGCTAAGGGTGCACTCGATGTCTTCATCCAGGTCATTGATGAAGACATTGAACAGGGCTGGACCCGGCACTGAGCCCTGGGGACACCACTTGTGACTGGTCTCCAGCTGGATTTAACACCATTTACCATCTATTACTTTACTATGAAATAAAAACACAAGACAGAAAAATTTTGAAAAATATTTCAATGTGTAATTCAAAGGAGGGAAAAGTGATAAAAGGAACAACCCTCCCTGGGATTGATTTTTTTTTTTTTTAAAAAAATGAATTTAATGATTTGTAATGAACTTACATGCTAGTGAAACACTCTTAAATGATTTTACCCTTTTATTTCAGGTACACTTCTAATGTTGGATTAAAAATTCAGAATAATGCATAATTAGAAGAAAACTTTCTTTGTTTTCTTGATAATTTTCTCACAATCAATGGACAGAAAAGGAATGGACTCTGATCAGCTTCCTAAGGACACATCATCACCATAGAAAGCAGCTGGCCATTCACAAAAGCAAATATACATACATCCGTTAAGGCACCTGTAGATTCATATGGAGTGGTGAACTATTTCCAATGAATATTCTAATTTTATTAATTTTATTAGTTTCCTTTCTGTAAAGTTCACTGTAAAGTTCACTGCTGGAAAATTCTGCTGTGTCTTGGTGGGCTGTAGATAATTTTTTAATTTGACAACAGCTGATAGACTTAAAAGGATAAATTTACATAATAAAACAAACTAGAAGAGATAGAAGGAATATATTTGGTGACTTTCACATTACTGGAAATGTCTGTTGTATCTCTTACTATCTGTATTTATTGACTCTTGTGATACATTAGCTGTAATTATTACATATCATCTGCCTAGTCCTGCATTAACTAAATTAATTCTTTTGCTTTTGGGTGCAGAAGATTTGTAATTTTGATTATGATACGGTCCATTAAAAAGGAAAGAGTGGCTGGCAAAAAAAGCACATTATATTAAAAAAAAAAAAAGAAAGTTACATGAATAGGAGGAAAAAGCACGTTTGCCTGGAATAACTCTAAAAGAAGCAGTGGAATAAAGCTCAGTGTTGGGAGCTGAAACCCATGGAGGTAGAGAAGAGAGATTAGTGAAAAAAAGTGAAAGCAGATGAAAGAGATAAGCATGTAATCTACATTTAATACAGTTATTTGCGAATGCTTAAAAATGGTTTCAAGTAACCTGCTGAACATTTCTCTGCTGTATAGCAGAAGTGCAGAGATGGTTGGCAGTATAAGAGACTTCAGGAATCTGACTTTGCTAAAAATGTCCCCACATCTACATGCATCTTCTCAGACTGCCCTTGTAGCGGAAAGTGCTTAATTAATTAAGCAGAAGTATTTTGTGTTCTATGTCCTATGTCCAGCCTGGTGAGGTGGTACCTTTGCGTGTATTCTTTCCTTCTTGTAGCCTTGCCCTGAACACACAGATACATGAGCTTTTTGCACTTTTGAGATGTTTCTCTGTATTTTCTTCAGTTGTTTCCATTTATGAGGTAGCCTTTTAATTTCTATGACTTTAATGCTGGTAATTTATATGGGTTGCCAACATGTGTTTCTTGCTTTTGCTCAAAGGTCAGCTTTCTCTTAGTACTTGCTGTAGTAAGCCATGGGGCCAATTCAATGTAAACAAAGCACTCTAAGCTTTTATTGGAAGGAAGGATGAAGGAGTAGGACAAAAAGATTTCTGCTATTAAAAACATTTACAGGGATGTTAGAATACTTTTTATCACAAAAGAAAGAAGTACATTTTACCCTTAGCAGCTTACAAAATGAAAAAAAGAACCTCACAGATATTCCTCACTAAACTAACTTAAGCTAGCATGTAGGACTTCTACATCCAAGCCTTGTCCTGGGGCAGATATTGTGAACTTCTCCATTTCCTTCTTTGATTACCTTCAGCTTAGACAAACAACAACTTATGTCAGTGGTGCTGCTTTTTCATCCAATATCACTGAAAAAAGCTGACTTGTGAAAGCAATACTTTGGCTAGTAATGGTGAAATGAATTGTTTATCATCAAGATGGAAAAGTATTTCTTTTCTTTCTGCAAATATATTACAAGGTGAGAAATGCTTCGTGCCTCCTCTGCACAGAATAAATCAGTTCAAGCACTAAGTTATGAGGCAGCAAGCTAAAAGACTACTTTGATTAAAATATTCTAATATACAGGACAATTGAATAATAATCTTAGCCTACTGATATATGCAGCATGTTAAATTACAAAGTTAAACTTATACCTTCACTGTTGTCAGCAATATATTGCCATCTTGGAATCCAGAGAACTAATTTATGCATTAGTGATGAGAATAAATTCTTTTTATGTCAGGTAAAATAAAAATGCTCAACATTGAGTATAGTTTTGGTATTACAGCTTCATTTTCCATGTGTACTGTATCAGCATCTTATTTTATTTTATTATAGGAATGATCGTTGGAGGCATAGATTTTGATTAATAACATACTCAGCAAAGCATTCTTTTTGAAAGAATAAACTATCTAGGCAGGGTACAACAAAGCATATTTCCACAAGACTATTTTACAAAGCAAATTACAAAAAAGGTCATAATTAAAATTATGAGCACTGTTTTTAGAATTTCCTCTAAGTAGGGAGAAATCTGTTGGGAAAGTTGTAGCATATATTTATAGAATGGATAAACCTATTCCTCTAAAAGAACAGTAAATCACCCTTGAACTCATTCATAGACTATGCAGCATATATATGAATCTTCAAATGAAAAAAAGCCTTTGTGATAAAAAGGTTTCTCATGACTTTCTATACACTAGCATGAGTGAGGCTCTGTTTCAGAATTGCATAAAATCTATACAGAGTGGTCTCTTTTTGAATTTTTATTTGCAATTTGTATTTGAAAGTCATTGGAGCATAAAGTGATTATGACTTTGTGTTCAGTACCAGTAACTGTAAAAAAAAATATATTCAAAAATAAACCAAAAGATATATATACACACATATATATATACACACACACGTGTTAAGTCCAGACCTGAGACTGTGGTCCTTAACTTGCTGCTGCATAGGTCAAGACATGCTTCCTTTACTTGTACTGAATAGCTAGTTGGGGAAAGGTGAATCTTATCTTACTCTGTTCTTATTCTATTATCAAGTATACTCTTAGTAATAAAGATATTAGAACAGATAGCAAGAAGGTTTTTCAATGTCATATAACAGACAGATTACTACTTAGAAAATCAGCTTTATGTTATGTAAAGAGCAGAGTTAAACCTGGGACACTGTTCTCTTAATGGGGCATTATTCCTTTATGCACTGCATAGAAATGTCCATCAGAACTTAAAAGGTTATAATTTCTTCTCCAAACCAGTTGAAGACCAGGTGCAAATCAAGAATATGGTGAAGAATAAGGTAAGAAGGTTTAAACCAAACTCTGCACAGTATGGAGAAATTCTTCAAAGTAGAAGCTTTCAGGGTTTCCCCAAATCCGACCTGTTTTCACAGAACTTTAATTAAGATTTTATTTGGAGGAAAAGATCAACAAGAAGGGTTCAGAGAATTTTCTAACTTTTTTTTCCCCCTATAGATGGATCTGGGAGAATGGTAAGACTGACTAAGCACTTTTTCAGTTCATGAACTGAAAAGCTCAGGAGGGTTTTAACATATTCATTCTGACATCTATATTTCTGCTAATGTTTGAGGTTGCCTCCTCTACTATTCTAGGGTTTGATGAAGGTCCCAGGAGGTCTCACTCATTGTCTCATCACATGAAAATCATAAGATCTCCCTCCAAAAAGGGAGCAGCAGTTGAACAGAGGTCAAGGATTGACATAGCTAATTCTTAATAATCAAACATCTACATGATGTCCCCATACTTGACTACTCCTTGAATACTGTGTTCAGTTTTGGGCCCCTCAACATCCTCTAGAGCATGTCCAGAGAAGAGCAACGAAGCTGGTGAGGTGGCTGGAGAACAAGTCTTAGGAAGAATGACTGAGAGAGGTGGGGATGTTTAGCCTGGAGAAGAGGAGGCTGAGGGGACCCTCATTGCTCTCTATAACTACCTGAAAGGAGGTTCTAGAGAGGAGGGAGTTGGTCTCTTCTCCCAAGTGACAGGGGACAGCACAAGGGGGAATGGCCTTAAGCTCTGCCAGGGAAAGTTTAGGCTGGACATCAGGAAAAAAAATCATGGAAAGGGTCACTGGGCACTGGCAGAGGCTGCCCAGGAAGGTGGTTGAGTCCCCACCCCTGGAGGTGTTTAAGGCACGGGTAGACGAGGTGCTCCGGGGCATGATTTAGTGTTTGATAGGAATGGTTGGAGTTGATGATCCATTGGGTCCTTTCCAAACTAGTGATACTATGCTTCTATGATTCTATACTAAAAATCTCTTATGGTGGGAAGATAATCATACAGTTTGTACAAGATCAGGGAATAGAATGCTGACAGGTCTTTTTGGTAAGTTATGACAGTAGCACAAATTAGACAGTGGTCATTGTGGTTCTGGATATATTTTTTAAAACAAAGGAGAATAGATAAATGCTCTTAAATAACTTAACCGTAATTTGTCATTGGCTTGCTTCTAAGATGTTCAGATTTAGGATATTTATTATAGGACTAATACACAGCTGAATCATAGAACAGATATTTTTTTCTGATGTCCAGCCTAAACTTCCCCTGGCAGAAATTAAGGCCATTCCCTCTTGTCCTGTCTCCTGTCACTTGGGAGAAGAGGTCATTACCCTCCTCTCTACAACCTCCTTTCAGGTGGTTGTAGAGAGC
>WAAB01006692.1:2100-12659 GCA_013389865.1 Piaya cayana | reverse complement strand
TTGGAAGGGGCCTTAACGATCATGCAGCTCCAACCCCTCTGCTGTGGGCAGGGAGACCTCCCACTAGATCAGGCTGCTCAAAGCCCCATCCAGCCCGGCCTTCAACACCTCCAGGGATTTGATGTCCACAAATTCCCTGGATAACCTGTTCTGGTGCCTCAGCACTCTGATAGTTGAAGAAATTCTTCCCTATGTCTAGTCTAAAGCTGCCCCTCTCCCATTTATAATCCATTATGCTCATGAAATCCAGGTTATCCCATTATCTGAGTAAATGATTTGTGCACCAGGCAATCCCAACAAACTTCTCCAAATCTGCCTCTCTCATGTTTCAAAAGGAAAAACTAAGCAGTTTCTCTAAATCATGGAAAGCTACTTCTAACGATGACTCGATGATCCGGTGGGTCTCTTCCGACCTGGTTATTCTATGATTAATATAAATTTGCTTCGTGCATATCGAGGAGCTGGATTTGCTCGCTTTATTTCAGTGGGTTGGGATTGCGTGGCAAGGGTTTGGTAGCAGAGGTGGCCACGTGGGTGGCTCCTGTGAACAGTTGCTAGAAGCTTCCCCGGTGTCCGACAGAGCCAAGGCCACCTGGCTCCAAGAGGGATCTGCCACTGGCCAAAGCCGAGTCCATCAGTGATGGTGATAGATCTTCTGGAATAACATTTTTAAGAATAGGGGTAAAAACCTGCACGTCAAATCACAAGGGAGGAGTGAAACAAATCACTTTTTTTTTAATTCACTTTGCCCTCTGACTGAGGGCACCCAGGACCTTTTATACCTCAGATGGTTTTCTGTGGGTGCTGTTCCCAGATGTGGTGGTGAAACACTCTTCCAGCTGTAGGAGAGAGAATGGGGTCCCCTTTTTTCTGCTGACCCAGGGGAACCCTGAGGAGATACCGTGCTTGGCTGGAGAACCAGTCACAGGTTGTACTAGGAGAAGAAGCTTGAGCAGCTTCTAACGATGACTCGATGATCCGGTGGGTCTCTTCCGACAACCATTCAAGATCTGCTGCTCTTACGTAATCATCTTGCCGAGAACCGTTCAGTTGTTCTGGATTTTAAAAAGGCTTTTAGCTGCCCACAGGAGGAGTTTAAATCCAGGAGAAATCGGTCTATGTGAGTGGGAGATGGTGAATCAATGGTTGGACTTGATGATCCGGTGGGTCTCTTCCATCCTGGTGATCCTATGATTCTATCACACATTTTTTGAGACCATCAGCGTACCCTGTGGTCCCAGCAGCACCTGCCCTTTCCTACAGCCCCTTCAAAATGGGCCACATCCCATTCTCCTGCAGATGATGCTGCGATGCTGGTCAGAGGTGGTAAGCCTGGAGAGAAGGTGGCAGAAAATGGCATCCCCGACTGATCACGAGTCTTGGTTGCCCTGCAGACTCCTGCAGAGCAAAGCACTTTAGCTGCTCACCTCTAGCTGTGAATATTGCTGTGCGGGTGGGGGAAAAAATATCTACGGAGAGCTCTCAGCCAGGCAAGGCTGGGGTTAGAAAGCTTGTCTGGTTATCTTCCGAGTATGAAAAATTAATTTAGATACTTACATTCCTTCAGCTGAACTCTGTTCAATGTGGTTTATGGGTTTTATATATTGCCAAGTTCAGCAATGTGTGATGAAATCTGAAATAATAACAAGGAAAGCTTTGGCTGTGCTCTAAAACTTCCCTTTCACCCTCTGTCCCCTGCGTTGCTTTTGTTCTTTGGGGTATGAGGCTGAGATGAGGCTGTTTCCCAGACCGTACAAGTCTCCTGTAGCCAGTGCTCCTGTCTTACGTGGAAGATTCTTGTCCCTGTTCTAGCGGTGCGTCACCTCAGGGCGTCCAGGTCCTTGCTGGATCCCTCTGCCAGCTCCACTCATCCTTGTGTTTCGCAGATTCCTGCAGAGCCGCGTGACAAAATTCACTTCGAGAAGGTCACGTTTTCTCCGGTAACATGTCCAAGACCTTCATCTCTTCTTTTTTTTTCCCCACGTGTCCCTGCTGTGTGTCCTGGGGCAATCTGAAAGATGCTCCCCGTCCCAGTTTGTAGGTCCCGTGTCACCTCCACGCGTCTTTGTCCCCCGTGCGCTGCTGGAGATCGCAGTTTCATTTCTCTATTGGAGCTGCTCGGTCTGCCTTTCCAGATGACCTTCCATGATTTTAATAGTTCTCGTTATGAAAACGCCAAACTCTCCGAATTTGGTGCGTCAGCATAGAAATGATTGAGGCAGCCCAGCACTCATCAATAATAACCGATACGCGGTGGTCACCTTGCAGTTGGCTGCTGCTGTTAGACGAGGGGGTTAATCCTTAACTAAACAGGGAAGATCTAGGAGAATTTCTTGTTGGGAGACTGTATTCAGGTGAGGCACCGCCGTTCAGAATTTCAATAAAGTGTTAAATCCCTTTTAAGCCACAAAAAATGAAAAAGTTTATGAAGGAGAGTAAGTCATACCTCGTAGTTCTGCGAAGTAATTGCCCCTCGAAACTCTGCTGCGAATTAACGCTCCGGTAATCGAATCTGTTGTTTTAAACCAAAATAAAATTAAAATAGTTAAAAGAGCGTAAAATAAGATTGAAAATATGGGGGAAAATGTGGTTTTTTAAAAAAAAAAATCTCATCTCAGAGGATTTCAGGCAATGCAAGAAGGGATTCTATGCATGAATAAACCGTAATAATGTTTAAATAATGGCTGTTAGTGCTTTTGGTGGCTACCTCAGTACACGATGGCATATGGTGTGACAGCGTGAAGTGCTGATTTAGAGTTTGATGTTTTATACTAGTTTTCAAGCTGTTAGTTAGGAACTCGAGGAGGCTTTATGTAAGCAGACAGGTGGCGAGCGTTCGGCAGCTCGGCGGGCAGGTGGGAAGCTGCGCGTGCCGCTCGCCGTGCGAAACCCGTGCTCTTCGTCCTACCTCGTTGGCGGCATCTCCCCCATCTCCACATCTTCGCGTCTCTCTTGCTGCTGGTTGCTTCCCGGCGTCCTGTGTTTGATGGAGAAGCTCTGGTGTCCCCAGCCCAGCGGGGACGTTATTGAAGGGGCTGGAGAACAGGCCTTGTGGGGAATGGCTGAGAGAGCTGGGGGTGTTTATCCTGGAGAAGAGGAGGCTGAGGGGAGACCTCATTGCTCTCTACAACTACCTGAGAGGAGGTTGTGGAGAGGAGGGAGCTGGGCTCTTCTCCCAAGGGACAGGGGACAGGACGAGAGTGAATGGCCTCAAGCTCCACCAGGGGAGGTTCAGGCTCAACATTAGGAAAAAGTTTTTCACAGAAAGGGTGATTGGGCACTGGAACAAGCTGCCCAGGGAGGGGGTTGATTCACCTTCCCTGGAGGGGTTTAAGGTGTGGGTGGACGAGGTGCTGAGGGACATGGGTTAGTGTTTGATAGGAATGGTTGGACTCAATGATCTGGTGAGTCTCTTCCAGCCTGGTTATTCTGTGATTCTATGATTTTTCTTGTGGCAGAAGTGGAAATTTCCTTATTTTCTAGGAGAAGCAGAGGGAGTCATCATCTCCTCTTCTGCCAGTGAAAACCTAAAAGGCGTAGGTGAGCCTTGCAGACTAACCCTGTAAATGTTGCTGCTAACAACATGTCTTTATTGTCTTAAAAAGCAAACGCTTTCTCCTCCGTGAGTTAGAAAGCTCGCGTGCTTGAATAACCACCTTTTGTACCGTGTCGTTGTGCAACAGTTGCGAATGAAGATGCTAATCGCTATCGTTCTGCGGCTTCATAACCAGAAAATACTGGCGTTTTTCCCACATTTCTGCCATCTGTTGGGTACAGCCTGGAAAAGTGCAAACTTGCACCTACTTGAAATCGCAGTAATAGAGAGAATGAGTGCAAGCGATGCCAGGCAGTAAAACATGTTCCGTGCAGCTGCTTTGCTGAGAGGGAGAACTTCCAGTTGGTCCAAGCCCATGGGTGGTTTGGGCAGAGCCTGTGGGGATCATGCTCTGGATGGTGCATCGTGATGATTTTCAGAAACAATCGAAATTTTCTTTATCTACCAAAAGAAGCATCTGAGATGCCTGGAGAGGAGAATGAGGGAAACGTGGCACGGAGCATTGTTTCTGCTTCATCTGAGATAAAGGTACCCACTCTGGTGTAATTAATGTTCTCGAGTTCTTTCTCATTAGAGCAAGAGGAAACTTATTTTTCTTGTGGTCGGGGCACATGGAAATGGAGAATGGCATCTTGAGCGCCTCGCTCTATCTATTTGCGTACCTGGCTCTGTGAGCAGGAAGGTGCTTGTGGAATCGCAGAGAATTCAGATGACTTTGGGCCACAAACCCATGGGAAACAGCCCCAAGGATGAAGAGGAGAAGCAGAGGTTATCTGATATGACTTCTGGTTAGGGAGGACAATGTGTAGGAAACCTTATGGTAGGTTAAGAAAAAACTTCCTCCTTCTATTTGCTTCCTTGTTGCTGGTTTGGGGGTGGAATTTGTTGGTTTGTTTTGGTTGTGTTTGGGGTTTTTTACTTTTTTTTTCCTGGGGAGGCTTAACAAGAGAGCCGTGCTGACTCTTGAGCAACAGCAAATCCAATCTGCGATATGAGGAAGAGTTGAAGACTTCTCAGCTGGAAGAACAGCTCCTTTCCAGGCTCAGCGCAAGCAAAATTAGTCAGTGCTCAGCGAGCAGCAGATGATGTTTGACTGCTGGTGAGGGCAACCAAGCAGGGTGTTGTGGAGCCTTAGGAGAGGCAAGTGGTGGCAGCCAGAGCTCGTCTGCAGGGTGGTGGGAAATCGTGTGCTTGGTCATCCGAGTCCCTGTATCTCGCAGCAGGAGCGAGCCTGGAGGGAAAGAGGCTGGTGGGTGCCCTGGGTCTCGTTGGGGCTGTATCAAGATTGGATCTGATGCCCTAGATCTTGAGCGTAGAGGCTTTCCTTACACTCAGAGCTTCACAACACTGAAGGAGAGGCTGTTGCTGTGTTGCTCCTCACCACATTTGTCTTTTTAATCTCAGCGTTATTGAAGATCTTCTGTACTTAAAGAAGCATCTTGGCTGGATGAGTTTGAGAATGCTTGTTACTACCCCCACCATCTATTGCACCTGAAATTTTGTACTTGTAACCCTTGATATCTCAGGTGCTGGTTATAAATCAGTGGTTTAAAGACACCACAGAGGAGGGCGAGGCGGTATGAATAAATATATTTTTATGCACTGTAATTATGTAGGATTTTCATGGGGCCTCAGACAACTTTCGCTGAAGTCAGGACTTAAAATACCAAAGCAAAAAATTATTATGGCTGGATTAAGCCTTAATTGTCAAGGCTTTCAACAGTCGCACGACAGTAAATGCATGAAGAAGTAAATGTAAATATGACTTAGAGAATGAAATGCAAACGCGTGTGTTTGGATAAAACGTGCGCTTGTATCTTGTAGTCAAGTTTAAATCTTTAAGTAGCTGCTTTTAACAACTCTCTGCAGAAACCCCTGGTAGTAAATGGATGAAACTTTATCTTCAACCCGGATTCACATGTAGAAATAGCCAAATATATTCTTAATACAAAGCGACTTCAGAGGGCTGTGAGCTCTATCTAAGGTCTTGCCATTTGGATGGATTCTGGGTTAATCGCTCACATCCAACAGCTGAAGGTAGGTTTTTTCGTCATTATTCTGTAAACCTGTTGCTACCATAAAATATTGGCCAAGGATCAACCTAAGCCAGAACAATTTGCAGAATATTCTCCCCGATGTTTGGAGCAGGACTGCGGGCGCAGAGGTTTGCAGCAAAGCTCTAGCAAAACCAGCTGAGAAGCAGGTGCTGAGGCCACACGGGTGTTTTGCACCCCTGCTCACCTATAGCCTGAAANACCTATAGCCTGAAAAAAAAAAAAAGGACCTGACACATCATTTTTAGTTCCAGAAATACACCCGGGAAACACAGAGCGGTGATAATTCCTAATATCTCTGTAAGCCTCAATATAACAGTGGAGCTTTGCCAGGTGATTATGTGGGCTTATCCCAAATCAGCCTCTGTTAAAGTGGAATCGTTTGGCAGGAGTCGGTTGTCCCAAAGGGAGCTCAGTGGCAGGAGAGGGGTGGTCCAGGGAGCTTCTGGCTTTCAGCTATACTGATGAGTCCTAGTAACCATTCCCAAATTCTTGTAGACACTTCAGTAATTTCTCAGCTCCAGCTGGCGTTATCCCTTACCCTTCCAATGCACAAACATAAAAAAGCACAAGAGGTGGGTTGCTACGTGGAAGAAGGGCAAGGTTTGGAGTCTGGGTCACAAAGGGACATTGGAACAGGCTGCCCAGGGAGGTGGTTGATCCACCTTCCCTGGAGGGGTTTAAGATGCAGGTGGACAAGGTCCTGAGGGACATGGTTTAGTGTTTGATAGGAATGGTTGGACTCGATGATCCGATGGGTCTCTTCCAGTCTGGTGGTTCTATGATTCTGGACTCCTATGGTAAAGCAGAAGTGGAGGCTCCTTTCTGGTTTTGCCCATGGAACATTGTGAGTTGAATGTTTCTCCTAATGAGTTTGGTTTTCTCTGAGTGTTCAGGTAATGACTCTACAGGTGGTCGGGGGTATCTCGATGCCGTGACCACGCTCGCTGTCGGCACTAGGAGCGTGAGGCGGTAGCCGTGAAGTTGAAAGTGAATAGTTAGAAGTGACGTCTATAGATGGTGTTAAGACTTCGATAGCTTGTAGTAAAATCTTACCAGCGACTCGCTTTGTGTCACGTCTTAAACTGCTCGTGAAATAAATAGAAGTGATAGATCTGCGAGTAGCAGTGTACAGTTTGTGCGCAGAATATTTTTCATTTGAAGCAACTCAGACGTAAAAAAAAAAAAAAAAAAAAGATTAAATGCTCCTTCCCAGCAATGACGGTGCAGTGCTATTTTGGTCCAAATCTACCCGGGCTCTAGTAGAATTCATGCCTTGAACCACTATCAAAACTATCATTGAGATGAAGAGACCATCAGAGCAGTCCAGTACCTTTTTCACTGCATTAATACCTTACCCCAGCTGGGTCTTGTCTGCTGTCATCATTTTGTATGTATATTTGAACTGGAACAGAAGCTGTGTAGTAAAGCAATACATTTACCAACATCTACAGTACAAACTCTCATAATAATCTCCTACACCTACCATTCCATACGCAGGAAAAGCAAAAGGAGGTTGACTAGAAACACACACGATGGACAGACCAATGTCTTGCTACTGGCCTTCCCCACCCCTGTGTCTGTCATTANGGGAAAAAAATGTTCTTTCTGTTGTATTTTATGAAGAACTGGTGACATCTGGTGATCACTTCTAATGAGCCCTTTCAAGACTGCTGACAAAAATAAACCTTTTAGTAAGAAAGATTTGTCGTACGGCGCGTCGAGGAGAGAGGCTGCAATTAGTAAGTAATCCCTGCCCGCCGCTCTGCTCGGGGAAACATTCCAAATGGGTGTCAGAGCAAATATTCTGTTTTTAGCGTGTTACAAAATGAAAAGGGTTGTTCCTTGGCTCTTGGCTCTAATTGAATAAAGGCCGACCTGAATGAAAAGCACGGCAGCGATGGCTCCGGTCCCTGCGAGGCGGGTGCCCGTTAATAGCAGAGGGGGAGCTGTTTGCAGAATCACAGAATCACCAGGTTGGAAGAGACCCATCGGATCATCGAGTCCAACCATTCCCACCAAACACTAAACCGTGTCCCTCAGGACCTCGTCTACTCGTGACTTAAACACCTCCAGGGAAGGCGAATCAACCACCTCCCTGGGCAGCATATTCCAATGCCTAATGACCCTTTCTGTAAAAAACTTCCTCCTAATCTCTAGCCTAAATCTCCCCTGGAGGAGCTTGAGGCCATTCCCTCTCGTCCTGTCCCCTGTCCCTTGGGAGAAGAGCCCAGCTCCCTCCTCTCCACAACCTCCTTTCAGGAGGATCAATACCCACTACGTCTTCGTTAAATTCATTCGTATTTGTGGGTGGTGCGTGCAGGCTGTTGTACTTCAGGGTTTTGTCATTTGTCTTTAAAGTGTAAGAAAACAAAAGTTGAAGAATTTGAAATCTGGCTTGGAGGGCTGCAGCCTCTCGATTAGGAATTCAAAGAATCAGAATCACCAGGTTGGAAGAGATGCACTGGATCATCGAGTCCCACCATTCCCATCAATCACTAACCCATGTCCCTCAGCACCTCGTCCACCTGTGCCTTAAACCCCTCAGCGAAGGTGACTCAACCCCCTCCCTGTTCAGCCTGCTCCAATGCCCAATGACCCTTTCTGTAAAAAATTGATCAGGTAGGGAGGTGTTTTACCAGCTCCGTCTATGCCTGCGTCGTGCTGCTGCTCTTCTCAGCAGACATCGAAGCCCCAGTAGGATCTGTGAGTGTGCTGGCAACAGACACCTGGGCTTTTATAAGCAGGAAGATCTGCATTGTTTGTCTCTTATGGGCTTTTTTAATCAACATCCCAGCTGTTGCTACCTTTTTTGGCACTTGTTTTAATGTGGGGAAGCTTGGATTGCTGTGCAGTGCATTAGTTATGTGAATATGAACAGAGAGGTGATTCAGGGGTGGGGGTTTTGCATCTTCTACAAGGGAAAAAGAACATTGTCTTGATTGTAGAACATTGTCTTGATTGTAGAACTTGTATTCATCGCATGAATATAGATGGTTTCAATGTTTTGCCTTTGTTTACAAAACAAAGTAAAGTTTCAAAAGAGTTTTAATTTTAGTGCCCTTGAAGCAGCCTCGATTTAGTAAAATATTTTGTGATAGCTGAGGATTTGATTATGATTTTTTTTTTAATTCTGACATCTGTTCATTCAGTGAAATTCATGTGTGTCAGAAGTCTGATAATGCTCTTATTTTTACAATAGTGACCTCGTTCATAGAATTGTAGAATCACCAGGTTGGAAGAGACCCACCGGGTCATCGAGTCCAACGATTCCTATCAAAACAGCAGGGAGTGATGGATGTTGGGGCAGGAGAAGTTTGAAGGGTGGGTAGAGACCAAGCCCAGGTCCTGCTCCTACTCACCTGTGGATATTTTGCTGCTTATTACCTCTCAGCTCTGTGTAATTTTAGTCCGGGGCTCATTGGTGCATCTTGTAGAGGACAGTTGGCACCTCCACAGCAACAGCTGAGGAAATGTGAATGTTCTATTTCTTTCTTTTAAAGACATAGCAGGACTGGGTCCTTTTTTATTGGTCTCTTTTCCCAAGACATCAGTGCCCAAGCCAGGCTCCTCCGTCCCCCACAGCACCTCCCCACGTGGGTCCCCGCCTCCCATTTGATTGTTAAATTGAATTATTTTCTGCTTTATCTTTGAAAGCAAAACCGTGTTATCATCTTCCCAGCGTATTTGCAGGCTCTAACCACTTCCATTCTTCTGCAGGATACGATGCGGGAAACCATAACCAGCGATCTATACAGCTTGGATTTATGGTGCCTCTCGGTCCTTAAGCTTTTCCTATTAATTAAGATTTTGGAGAACGTCTTTCAGCTTTCTTTCTACATTTTATTGCTTGTTTCGCACCTTCCTTTGTCCATCTGCTGTGTAATTTTTCTGCGCTCTTACGACCTCAAACCCCACCAGTGGGACCTTGGGATGATGGGAGGGTCTTCAGTGGTTGGACTCGATGATCCGGTGGGTCTCTTCCAACCTGGTGATTCTATGATCCAAGGAAGGCTGCAGAAGTGCTGTGATGTTTTTGCAGCCTGAAGTCAAGTGAAAAGCTGTGTTTGACCTCGCAATATCCGTGTCTTTTCTCTCGCGCTGTGTTTTCCGACTGCGTTGACTACGCCTGCACGTTCGTACCTATAAATTTAGGGTGGGAAGCAGGAGGGCTGCTCACCCACGTAGCCCCTGACGTGCTGCCACCTTCAGCTCTTGTCACCCCAGGAACACGTCTCATGCTGCTTAAACAAGGCATCATTTTCTTCCATGAAGTTAGACCCGTGGCTTTTACTGTTTGATTGGATTATTCGTTCTCCAATTAATTATGTTGCCGAAAGAAGAGTTTGTGGCTGTTTCTGGAGCGCGGAAAACTTGGTTTCACTGCCGAAATGCCCTGGGAGAGATTGTCAGTAGTTATTAATGTTGGTAATTGCATCTGGCCTCTCTTCCAGCTATGCCGTTTCCCCCCGTCATTTGGTTGTTTTCCTAGTTTTTAGAGGATTGTTTATCAGCATTTATTACCTAGCACAGCAAGCACTGCTCGGAGTCCGGGGTCTGCTCCGAGTCCTGGAACTGGTGTCCACTCTGCAGCGCTGGAGAACTCAGACGCTTTTCTCCGACGCTCACCAGCAGCCAGGCTGCTTTTCCTATTAATTAAGATTTTGGAGAACGTCTTTCAGCTTTCTTTCTACATTTTATTGCTTGTTTCGCACCTTCCTTTGTCCATCTGCTGTGTAATTTTTCTGCGCTCTTACGACCTCAAACCCCACCAGTGGGACCTTGGGATGATGGGAGGGTCTTCAGTGGTTGGACTCGATGATCCGGTGGGTCTCTTCCAACCTGGTGATTCTATGATCCAAGGAAGGCTGCAGAAGTGCTGTGATGTTTTTGCAGCCTGAAGTCAAGTGAAAAGCTGTGTTTGACCTCGCAATATCCGTGTCTTTTCT
>WAAB01006689.1:0-15778 GCA_013389865.1 Piaya cayana | reverse complement strand
GAGGAGGCCACAGCACGGTTTGACCCCTCCAGTGACACCAGCAGGAGGAAGCTCAGTTACTGAGAGACTCACACAAGTCGCATTACAAAGCTCACACCAGCAGAAGCACCAGAAATGTTTTGCTTTGAGGGTGGGGAGGCCCTGGAACAGGTTGCCCAGAGCAGGGGTGGCTGCCCCATCCCTGGAGGGGTTCAAGGCCAGGTTGGATGGGGCTTGGAGCCCCTGATCCAGCAGGAGGTGTCCCTGCCCAGGGCAGGGGTGGATCTAGATGGGCTATGAGGTCCCTTCCAACCCAAACTATGATCTCATGTTCATGGTGCAAAGGCCATCCTACAGTTGNCGTCTCACCAGCTCCAGGGAGCGGCCACTGCCAGGTTCACTGCCTGCTGGGAGCTGTGGGAAGGAAAGAAATCCCATCTGTTGCAAAAAACCAGAGGATTAGGTTAATTACTGCTAATTACGGCTTGCTAAGAGCACAGGGAGCTGCCTGCACCTGCTGCCAGGCCCTGTGCCCAGCCCCACTGCTGGGACCATCCTTCCTCCCCCCAGCAACAGCAAAACCACAGGGCATGTGAGGTGTTGGGGGTCCAGGAAGGTCCCACTGCACCCCCAGCCCTGCCGAACCCCAGGCCCTACAGCCCCCCAGGCTCAGCCCCAGTCCTAGGCTGGACTCAGGGGGAAACACAGAACCACAGAATCGTTTGGCTGGAAAAGAGCATAAAGATCAAGTCCAACTGTACCTGTCTGCTGCTAAACCGCCCCTGAGCACCTTGTCTGCCCGGCTTTTAAATCCCTCCAGAGATGGAGACGCCACCACTGCCCGTGATTCAGAACCCTTTCCATGAAGAAATTTTTCCTGATGTCCAACATAAACCTCCCCTGGCACAACCTGAGGCCATTCCCTCTCATCCCATCATTTGTCACTTGGGAGAAGAGCCCAGCACCCACCTCACCATGATCTCCTCTCCAGGAGCTGCAGAGAGCAATGAGGTCTCCCCTCAGCCTCCTCTTCTCCAGGCTAAGCAGCCCCAGCTCCCTCAACCATTGCCAGAACCCCTGGGCTCCAGCCCCTTCCCTTCTCTTGGATGCATCCCAACCCCTCAATGTCCTTCTCGGAGTGAGGGGCCTAGAAGTCACCCCAGGATTCAAGGTGCAGCCTCACAGCGTCGAGCACAGGGGGATGATCCCTTCCCTGCTCCTGCTGGCCACCCCAGGGCTGATCCAAGCCAAGATGCCACTGGCCTTCTTGGCCCCCTGGGCCCCTGCTGGCTCATGTTCAGCTGCTGTCAACCAGCACCTCCAGCTCCTTTTCCTCTGGGCAGCTTCCCAGCTGCTCTTCCCCAAGCCTGGACCCAGCACCCAGTGCCCACTGGGATCTGGGGCTCAGCACCAATGAGGTCCTGGGGGCTCAGCACTGACTGGTCTCAAGGCATCAGCAGGGACTGGCCCTGGAGCTCAGCGCCAATTGGCAACCAGGGCTTGGGATGGATCAGTCCCAGGACCCCAGTGCCCATTGACAATAGGGAGCTCCGTACCCACCGGGGCTCAGCACCCACCGGTCCTGGGGGCTCAGCAGCCATCGAGGCTCAGCACCCACCGGTCCTGGGGGCTCAGCACCGACTGATCCCGGGGGCTCAGCGCCCACCAACGCTCAGTGCCCCTCACTCCCGGGACTCAGCACCCACCGGGGCTCAGCACCCACCTGCAACCGGGGGCTCAGTATCCAACAGGGCTCAGCGCTCACCGGCAACCGGGGGCTTGGCACCCACCGGGGCTCAGTGCCCACGGTTCCCAAGGCCCAGCACCCTCGGGGCTCAGTGTCCATCGTTTCCAGGGTCCCCCCCCTCCCACCTCTACCGCCCCCTCCCCGCTCACCGGCTCCCGCGGGGCAGCGGCGGCTCCCGGTGCGGATCACGCGCCGCCCTCGGCCTCGCGCCGGGCAGCCCACAGCGCCAAGCCCCGCCCCCTCCGCTGACGTCACTGCGAGCGCGACCAATAGCGACGCGGAGCCCCCGACACCCCCCTCGGGGACGAGTCCCACCAGCCAATCAGCGAGGCCGCCCCGCGGGGAGGGCGGGAAGGGCGGGGTTGGGGGGGAAGGAGGGGTTGCCCCACGGCGGCTGTTCCCGGATGGCGCCGCCTCCCGCCGCGCGGCGGCGCTGGGGAGGGGGCGGCGCGGCGGGGGGAGAGCCGACTGCCCGGAACGGCCGTGCGGGAAACCCAGCTGAGTTCCGGGCAGCGCCGTGACGTCAGCGCGCGTCCCGCGGCCGCCGCTTAAAGGGGCAGCGGCCAGAGCGGCTGCGGCCTAGAGCGCCCCCGCGTGGGGACGGGGGGAGCGGGCGGGGGCACCGGCCCCACAGGGGACTATGGGGAGATGGGGTCATGAGGCAATGGGGCAATGGGGCAGTGGGCACCAGCCCCGTGTGGGGCAATGGGAGATGGTAGAATCATCAGGTTGGAAAGGACCCACCGGATCATCGAGTCCAACCGTTCCCATTAATCACTAACCCATGTCCCTCGGCACCTCGTCCACCCGGCCCTTAAACGCCTCCAGGGAAAGGGGACNTCAGCCTCCTCTTCTCCACGATAAACACCCCCAGCTCTCTCAGCTGCTCCTCTTCTTCTCCAGCCCCTTCCCCAGCTTCATTGCTCTTCTCTGCACTCGCTCCACAGCCTCAACATCCTTCTTGTGCTGAGGGGCCCAGAACTGACCCCAGGATTCGAGGTTTGGTCTCACCAGTGCTGAGTCCAGAGGGAGAAGAACCTCCCTGGCCCTGCTGGCCACGCCGGGTCTGATCCAAGCCAAGATGCTTGGACACTGGGGCAAGAGGCCCTGGCCCCTCGTGCTGTGTCTTGCTGACACCCCAGCTCCCCCACACCCTCACCAGTCCCCACAACCCCCCCAGTGCCAGGAACAGGCCCCACGACGGTGGTTTAGAAAAGAGACTTTATTGGTTGTGCTGCTCGCGGAGGACACAGCTGGGGAACAGCTGGGGCTCACCTGGGCTCCCGCTGCCCCCGTGCACTCACCCGGGGTCCCCGGCACCAGCTGCCCCCATCCCACTGCTCCGTGGGAAGAAACCACCCGTGGGCACATGAGGGCTCCATGGAGGAGGCAACCACGGGCCCACATGGGGCTAGGATGGAGCTATGGGTAGCCTGATGCCATTCCCGGTGTCCCGGAGCCTTGCTCAGAGCTTGCGTGGCCAAGGCTGCCACAGGCACGGCTTCTCCTCCTGCTCTGCCCCAGGAAGGGGTCTCTGGGCACCAGCACAGGCACCGGGATGGGAGCCTGGGCTTTGGGAAAGCCTGAATGCACTAAACAATAAGAAGGAAAATAATTCTCAGCGGAAAAGCAGGTTTATATATTCGGTTATGTCAGCGAGGGCAGCCCGGCGTGCGGCTGGGGAGCAGAGTGGCTGCGCTGGGAAGAGCTGAGCCCAGCAGGCAGACGGGGAGCAGCACGGCCAGGTCTCTCCATTGATCTCATCAGGATCAGCTCCCCCAAGCCCATCCACAGCTCCTTGGGTGAAGCCACTGAGACCGCAGCCTCCCACCAGGCTCCCTACCCAAGAGCCGCAGCAGGGCAGCCCGAGCTGCAGCGTGATCGCTATCCTAGCGCAGGGGACTGGGAGTGAAGCTGCAGAAAGCAGGAGGTGGAGGGGAAAGCGCAGGATGTGAGCAGGAGCCGGAGCCACGCTGGAATCCCTGGAGGAAGCAGGTGCTCAGAAATACTCAGGGTCCGGTGCTGGACTGGTGTCAAGGCTGCTCTCTGGCAGTCCAGAGCCTCACACGGCGTCGGCGTATCCCGTATCCCTCTGGAAATAAGGGCTGCCTGCCCAACCCCTCTCCCTGGGCAGCGAGTGCTGACCCTATTGCCTTCTCCACCACCCCTGCAGGTGTGGAGGGGCCAGATCCAGCACCCCAGCACTGCGGCGCTCCCTGTCTCAGCAAGGATGCGCCCACAGCCACTGGGCCTGTGGATTCTGGGGAGCGTGCAGCCCACGCTGCTCCTGCCGCAGAGCCGGGGTGGCCACAGCAACAGCCCCAGCGCAGCGGGGAGGAGCAGCGGCACCGGCGGGTGATGCCACGCCAGCACCTGCACTAACGGGGCAGCTTTACGGTGAAGCTGTCCTCAATCCGGTCCGTGGGAGGGCAGAGAGGAGCAAGCCTGCCTGCGCGCCACACGGCTGGTGCAGCCTCATCCATCCTCTGCCATCACCAGCCCTTGCTTGTCTCTTCCCTCCCGCACACCGGGTGCGTCGCAGCTCCTCTGCTCCCCAGCGTGGTGGCGGGGTTGGGTGCTGGGAGTCTTTCTGCTGCGGGACGGCCGCACAGGGATGCAGGGTGGTGAGGGCCAGCGGGCTGCTTGGCAGGGAGCTTTCTTGACACCAGGTCTAGGCTGATGGAGGACACGTGAGCTTTCTGAGTGCACAGAGGTTATCTTGGGATTAGCACTCTCCAGCCGGGCCGGGTCCCCGTCACTCGAAGCGTGTCTTCAGCTTGGGTGCTGGAAGGCTGTGGCGCAGCCTGCGGCAGGAATGGTCTCTGAGGGTGATTGAACAAGTGTAAGAAAAACAGTCCCGTGTTCCTAACAATTGTGTGTGCTAAAACTAAAATATAAAATACGCCTCGTCCTAGCAGGCGGGGATTGGCGTCGGCTCTGCAGGGCAGTAAAGATGCGCTGTGTGCACTCGCCCCGGGCACCGGGGCAGAGAGAGATCTCGAAATGTGAATGATTACGTCTTCAGCCGTCGTCCACAACCCTTCCACGCTGCCGCCCGTCCTACTCGCTGTCGCTCTTGTCCACCAGTACCGCGTCCGACTCCTCCGTGATCTCCAGCAGCGTGTGCGTCTCGGGGCTCTCCCCGCGCAGCAGGTCTGAGTTTTCTCCCTCGTCTCCGCCGACCTCCACCAGCTCCGTGGCTTTCACCTCCACCTCGCCCTCTCTTATTTTCTTGACGTGAAACGTGAAGGGCGGCACTTTGTAGACGGCTGTCTTGGACCTGGCGTAGATGGTGTGGTCGGGGGTGAAGGACTTCCTCAGCTTGTCCCGAGAGGACTTCATCTTCTCTCTCCTTTCGTTAGTCACAATCTTGGTGCCCAGTTTGTTCATCCTCTTCTCCAGGTTGTGGCGGGTCTTCTCCAGGTTTTCCTTGGTCTTTAGCTTAGTCTTCTCCATCTTCTCCTTGGAGAAGGCCTTCTTGAAGTCATCCACTCTCTTCATGCCGCTCCTTTTGATGCGCTCTGCCCGTGACTCTTCAATAATCTCTTCAATCTCCACCTCCTCGTCGGAGGAGAGCTGGACGTGGTCCTCCTCTGCGTGGTCCTCTCCCAACGGCACCTCCTCACCCTCACCTTCCTTCTCCAGCTTTTCACCCTCCTTCAGAGACTTGCTGATGCTCAGTTTAGACGGGAGCTTCACTTCATCCTGCAAGACACAAAGCGGAGCCAGTGAGACGCGCGCACACGCTGCCTTTCCAGCCGGGGATCCTGCTCCCACCCTCCCAGCAGTGCCCCACGCAGGAGCACGGCCAGGCTCACGCTGAGCAGGACCAGGGACGTCGACCCTGAGCTCGTCCTCTCCTTCACGTTAATCGCTGGGAAGAGGATTAGCTCTGCCCGCAGCAGCTTAGCGCTCTGCAGTGTTTAAGCTCAGGTATAGTGGCTCTGCTCGCTCTGGGCTGGCTCCAAACCCACCTGTGTCCTCAGCAGTGTAGGGAGAGGCAGGCCAACCCTGCAAATGGAGACTTTTCCCTTCCTCCTCTGCCCTTCCACAGCCTTGTCCCCTCCAGTTCCATCTCTATCCCAGGCCCTGGCCACCGCGTGACCCTGCTCCTCGCCCCAGGTGAGCCCTGGCCTGTATCCTGCCAGGAGGGGAATGCAGGCTGCCCTGTCCCTTTGCTCCCCAGTGCCTGCCCGGAGCCCCTCTGGCTCTGCCAGCCCCCCGCATTTCATTTTCCTTTCTGATGGAGCTCCTCTCCTGCTAGGACTACTGGTGGCCCCCAGCTCTCCAGCCTGGCCAGCGTGGCACTGGGCTGCAGAAGCAGCACAGCCTGGAGCTGAGTGTTTGGCCACATACCCAGCGTGCGCACCCTGGCCTGGGTGACCCTGGCTGCGCTCAGACTTTCCCAAGGCCTGCAGGAGCCAGATGTGGGGCTTGGGGCATCCCTTGGGACCCAGCAAGCTGCCTTGTTTTTCCCATTTCTCCACTGGAGACTAAGTTGGGGAATTTATCCAAGCCTGTATCTGAGGGCAGCAGAGGCGGCAGCCCCGCTTTGTGCACCAGGCCTGCAAGGTTCTGCTGTCTCTCCTTGGGAAGGGGCTGAATTCATTCAGCTTCTCCGCTCTCCCGGGTCAGCCAAGTTTCTGATCCCGGCGGCAGAGGACAAGCATGTGCCCAGGAGAGGGGTGTAGGCCTGGAGCGGGATTGGTTTTCATCTGAGCAGCACATAGCGTGCGTCCCCGCTGCCATGAATCACCTCCCTGTCCCCAGGACAGGCTGGAAATAGCCCATCACTGTACGAAGCGTCACAGCTGCGGGGCTGCAGCCCACGGCTCAGGGATTTATTACCCGAGTGGTTTTCATCTACGGGGCTGGGCAGGAGAGGTGCGCGAGACGAGCACGGTCAGAGAGCCAGCAGCAGGCAAAAGGCAGAGAGCAGAGCTGCTGGGCTGAGGTTTGGAGACAAGCCTGGGCGGCAGGGCAGCCAGGCACCAGTCCCAGTATCAGGGCAGACAGGAGATCCCAGTCCAACACTGGTTGGAGCAGAGCCTGGTGAAATCGAGGGGTGCCCCAGCCCCGAGTGCTTGACGTGAGCGGCAAACCCCAGCAGCGAGTCGCCTTCCCCGGGCTCGGGGATGCTGGGAGTGGAGCTGCCGGTGTCCCAGGAGGGCGAGTTTGCCCTGGTGTTTCCCGTTCAAGGCGGCACGTTCTGCGTGTCACGCACGCAGGGCAGCAGCCACGGTACCGGCACAGCCGCGAGCCAAGGAGCTGTGCAGACATGGAGAGCCAGGACGCTGGCAGGTTTCTGTGGTGCTGCTGAGGCAGAGGACACCCTGATCCCTCGTGCAGCACCGGAGGGGCTGGTGTGTCTGCACACTCGTGCCCTGAGCACTCTCCCACCACGGCACTGACCAAGGTCACTGCCACGCTGCTGCTCTGCTCTGAGCCTGGGATGGAGGCAGGATGATCCTGCCCCCCTCTGCAGTCCCTCTGCAGACACGGGGTCTCTTCACCCTCTAGATCACAGTTCAGGTCCCAAATACGTTGGAGATCAAGGTGAAGTGGCCACCATGTGTTTTCTTCATTTGACGAGCCCCTTCAAGAGAAAACAATGCAGAGACTCTCCAGAGGGCCGGGTCAGTCCAGAACAAATCCCCATCTCTGGACGTGCAGGGATCCTGTTCTCCACAACAACACCTGCTGGAGCAATCCCAGAGCCGCCGGGGGAACCGGCCTCGCTGAGCCAAGAACATCAGGAACTCCGGCCACTTCCTTCCCTGCGAGTCAACACAATAAGGCAGAACAAAGGATCCCCCTCTCCCTTGGCACGACTGTCACTGGAAAAGGGCCATATCCTGCAAACTCAGATACTTATCAGCCCCGTGTCAGCTCCAGAACGTGTGTGTGTGCAAAGAGAAACACCAACTCACAAACTCCACGTCTGCCACGCAAGTCACTGTCCACCCCGGCTGTGTGAGGGTGATGCTCTGGCTCTCCGTAATCTCTGCCACTTAATGCCAAGACTAGAAATTGCCCTCCTGTTTGATCCTGATGCCCGCAGCCTGCGCTCCTTTACAGCCCCACATCTTAGCTCAGAGCCAGCCCCACATCCTAGCTCAGAGCCAGCCCCACATCGCTCAGGCACCGAGGCTCCACTCTCNGATGCCCGCAGCCTGCGCTCCTTTGCAGCCCCACATCCCAGCTCAGAGCCAGTCCCACATCGCTCAGGCACTGAGGTTCCACTCTTGCCTCTTTTGGGAGCCCCCTCATTGCTCAAACACAGAGACAAGGAGGCAGCAAAGCTGTTCCCAGATGTGAGGATGCCTACGCTCCCAGCCCCCCCCCCCCCCCCGAGACTGTTTCCATGAGCTTTTTTCCAGCTGTGCTTGGGAAACCTTTGCAATCTTGCCCCAGCCCCTGTCCCACAGGGCGAGGGTGACCGGGGTGACGGCCCGGGCAGGGCTCTCAGGATGGCTGAGGGCCCCAAATAGTGCATGTTTCCTCCCTATGCTGGATGCAATTCCTGCATTTCTCTCCCCTGATTCTTCTTCAGCCCAATTGCTCGTGGATAACCCACAAGGGGATGGCTGGGGCCCCTCGGCACTGTGCTCTCTGGGTCCCCAACTCCAAGCCCACCTGGACACCCCGGAGCGTTCCTGCTGCTTTCAGGGTGCCCAGGGCAGCTGTTGCAGGAACATCCAGCAGCTCTGGCTCATCTCAACAGGGACGAGGACACTGCTGCTGAGCATCCCTCATGTGCAGCTCCCCAGCAGCATCCAGGCATGGCAGAAATGCTTGTGAGGGTGTCTTCTCCTGGCCTGAAAGGGGTTTCTCCTGGGAGCGAGGCAGCAGCCCAGCAAGGACAGAACGTGCCTGCAGACACCGTCGCATCTGCCTGTGGTGCAGGACAATGGGACCTCGCTGGAACAATCAAGAACCATCCAGGTTTGGGGGTGGCTGCTCCACAAATCCCCGCTCTGTGCCCAGTGCACTTTATTTCACTCGTGACTCATCCACATTTTTAACACCAGGCATTCCAACTACTCTATTTTTACTGGGAAAACACTAACCCTTGAAGAGGGTGCGTCCAAACCCCTGGGTCTTGGCATCCCTGCCTGTTGGGTTGTTCAAGCCCTGGCTCCTCGTCAGTGAACGTGAACCAGTTCTGTTCCCTCAGACATCCTGAATCCAGCTGGCACAAAGGCAGCGGGTAAACAAGATTTCTCAAGAGATTTTTATACCAGCAGAAGAAAAAAAATCTCCCTGCTCTGTGCACAAAGCAGGAGGACGGGCAGTGCCTGGGCGTGTGCTGGGACGGAGCTCGCTGCTGCCTTTATATCCCTGACTGCACGGCTCAGCTCTGAGTCAGGTTCTGTGTTTCTTTCACCCACGAAGAATGTGCCACCCTGGTCCTTTCACAATCCGACGTGTGAGGCTGCGCTGTTCCCTGCGGCACAGACCTCCCTGGGGAAGCGTTTCGCTTCACTTTGGGAAGCTCCTTTTGCTTCGGGAAGCTCCCTTTGCTTCGGGAAGCTCCCTCCCGCTGGCAGCCCCATGGCCCTGGCAGCTCATCCACTTGCAGAGCCCGTGGGTGCCCGTACCCAGCGCCGAAGGCAGCTGGCTGCCAGCCGACAGGGCGCTGGGCTGTATTCCTCCTCCGTCAAACAGCTCCGCTAGATCTACTGGGCAGGCCGGCCTCTGCCTTGCTCTGCTAAGCCAGATTTATAACTGGAGTTGTTTCCAAGCCCGAGTTCCCTCGCAGTGAGTCACCCGGGCAGCCCTATGGGTCCTGCACTGCCTGCCTGGTTGCCACAACACAAGTAAACACTTCCCCTGCGGTATAAAAGGCCAGTGAGACACAAAGCGGAGCTGCCTTCCCAGCCCCGGGGAGCTCCTCGAGCACTGCGGAATCATCCGCAAACTGGGGAACGTGCCCCAATGTGGGAAGGGCTCCTGGATTGCTCTTATCGTCAGCTCGTAACGAACGGTCCCAGAACTCCCAGCCACTCCGATCTCCAGTGTGAAGGTTTAATAAGAGGCTTTTCACACACACATGCTGATCACATCTGCAATTTGTTCTCTTGGGTTATTTTTTACACAGTTGCAGCAGCACAAATGGTTGAGTTCGGTTGACATGCAGCCGTAACATGCAGAGCACAACCAGCTCGCATCCAGCTCACATCCCCCCGGAGCTGCTACGACCAAACCAGACTGGCTCTGGCCACTGAGGAATGAGCTGGAGCTCATCGCACCTCCTGCACCGCGCCAGCCCCTCCTGCCCACCCAGAGCCCAGGGGAGGCTGAGGGAGGGCAAGAAGCAGCCAGGCAGAAGCCAGGAGGCCCCAGCCCTTCCAGAGAAGGGAAAGTTCTGCGCTCCCATTGCTGCAATGACCAGTTTGCTCTGCCAGTCCACAGGGGATGCGTTTCTGCGCTGACATTCCATCTGTGTCACAGGCAGGAGGATTCAGTTATTCCTGAGTAACAGCAACACACCCGATAGACACCCACCTGCCCAGGCTGCCCAGAGCAGGGGTGGCTGCTCCATCCCTGGAGGGGTTCAAGGCCAGGTTGGATGGGGCTTGGAGCCCCTGATCCAGTGGGAGGTGTCCCTGCCCGTGGCAGGAGGTTGGAACTGGACGGGTTTTGAGCTCCCTTCCAACCCAAAGCACCCTATGATTCTAGCTCACAAAAGAAACAGTTTGAAAATCTAGTAACTCTCACTGAAAATAAGAGGCCCTGATGCCCAGGGTAAGTTCACCCATGCCTGGCTCCCGTGGCAGCTCCGTACATGGACCAATGTGACCGTTCCCACTGGACAGTGTCTCCCACTGCTAAGTGACCACCTGAAGGGGCAGCACCCGAAGCTGTGGGCATTTTCTCTAGCAGCCACACAATAAGAGGAAGGCTAATGGGCACCGCGCCGTCCCCAGCGGCTGCTGCGGCAGGAGATAAGCATTAGATAAACAGTCATTAAAGTCACGACCAGCTCTAATCTGTGTGCAGGAGGCTGATTCCAGCAAACAGGGCTGGGATGAAGAGAAACGGAGGCTGCAGAGCCAACTTGTGGTTCTACACCACACAGTCTGTGCTTTCTGCCTATCTTCTATCTATTTCAAACAACTCCAAACCATTTCGCAAACACCGATAACCTCGCAATAAGCCTGAGGAGGTAGGTTTTGTCAGGTCTGTGTTCCAGAGGGAGAAACGGAGGCTCAGAAAACTGGTCAGATCTGCCCAGTCACAGCGGGTGCCAGCGGAGCCAAGTGCTCCTGGCTGCTAGCCCTTCGTGCAAGCCACACAGCAATTCCTCCCTCCCATACAGCAATTCCTCCTTCCCAGGTCGCAGAGGGAGCACACAACAAGTCCTGTAACGCCTGAGAGAAATCACACCTCCTCACCACCCATTATTCCGAGGGCACAGCATGCAGCAAGCACAAGCGGATTAGTCAACAAGCGGAGGCTGACTCAAAGATCAGCTTTGCAGTCTCATAGCGGCCACAAGCAAGTGGAGAGGGAAAGGCTCTGGATTCAGCAGCTTTCAGAGTCTCAGGAGAAGTTTAAAGCCATCTTCAGGGGTTGCTCCTGCCGAGGCCCTGAACCGCTGCCTCCTCGCATGTCGTCTGCTGGTCAGGGCCAGGGCACCTTCGGCAGCGCGGGCAGCGGGCACCGCTCCTGGAGACGGCTCAGAGGACAGTCCCTGGTGAAGCCTCAAAGCGCACGCTCTGGATCTTCTTGGGCTACGACGAGGAAAACCGCGTTTCAGTGGCCAGCAGAAAGGAAGCACGATGGAAAAACTTACCTGTCCCTGCTGGGAATCTGATCAGAAACAGCAGCAGAGTCATCTGGGTTAGCATGGGAACAGGCAGAGGGAACGAGCAGAGGGGAAGGGTTGAGTGAAGGGGGAAGCCAGGTGGCAAAATCTGACAGAAAAGACAGTCCGTGAAGATTTATTAGAAGGAAGAGTGTCCTTCTCTAATTCATGGCAGGTCCTAGGAGATGCAGAATCCCTTCTGCGGTCTCAGGCACATTTATGTTGAGCACTGCCATACAGCCAGGTTCTGCTCTCTTTTTAAAATGCTCTTCAGAGTGATTTGATGTCACAGGATCATAGAACAGTTTGGGTTGGAAGGGACCTCAAAGCCCATCCAGTCCCACCCCTGCCCTGGGCAGGGACACCTCCTACCAGCTGTATCTTCTTGTCAAGGAAGAAGATGATGAGAATCAACAGCACAATACAGAGAGGGAATGGAGCTGGTTCAAACCTGACAGGGAAAAGTGAGGGAGGAGCAGCGCAGGGAGATGAAGAGGCTGTTTGGAAAATGCTTTTGCCTAACAGTGAGTCAGAAGAAAGGCAGCACTGTAGGAAACAGAGAAGTAAATAGATTGCAGAGCAAAAGGGCTTTTTTATTCGCTCTGACAGCAGGAAAAAAAGTTTTTGATCCTATTATCAGTCTGTTTGTACAACTGGCTTTGCCTTCACAACTGTTCCTCCCGGATAAACCTGTTCCAACTGATTAGTAACCCCAGAGCTATTTCTGAACAGCAAAGCAGTGAAGATGGGGGCTGCAGAGATCAGTGCTGATCCTGACATTTGCATCCTCACATAACATTTCAGACTAAACATCCTGAGGCTTTCCATACTAAATATTTGATTTTTTCCCCTCACTGACACTAAGCATTTTTGTTTCTGGTCTTCATCTTATCTCGCAACTGGACAGCGGACCCACAATACCTCAGGCACTTTGCAAGAGAACCACATTATCCCAAACAGGAGAAAAGATGGCTAAGCATGTTGCCAAAAGCTTAGGAGTCGTTGTTGTGCTCTACACAGGTCACAGAGGCATCACAGCCCCACAGAGAGCGGAGACTGCTCAGCTCTCTGCTCATGACTCGGGCACAGGGAGCAACACAAATTTCTGGGCAGGGCAGCAAGAAGCAGCTTCAGCAAAGATCATGGAATCATGGAATGGTTTGGGTTGGAAGGGACCTCAAAGCCCATCCAGTGCCACCCCTGTCCTGGGCAGGGACACCTCCCACTGGATCAGGGGCTCCAAGCCCCATCCAACCTGGCCTTGAACCCCTCCAGGGATGGGGCAGCCACCCCTGCTCTGGGCAACCTGTTCCAGGGCCTCCCCACCCTCACAGCAAAACATTTCTCCCTAAGATCTCCTCTCAATCTCCCCTATTTGAAATTTCTGTTTATTCTGTAATGCTTGCAGCCGGGCAATCCCTGCTGAACCCGCGGGCTGTCACCCCACAGGCTGTTCTCTCGGCCTGGCTGTCTCTCACAAACCCTCTGCTGTCATCAGACTCATAAAGGTTTTGTTTCAGAATGATTAATTTCAAACAAAAGCGTGGCTCGGGGCAGATGCCAGGCTGTTTATGAGGCAGAGAGAGCTGCAGCCCAGGGCGGTGGGTGCGGCGGCTGGTTGGGTGCCCCACGTTCCCTGCCCTGCGCTCCCCACCAGCCCCCAAGCCCACGTCCTTTTCCACACTCTCCTCGGAGGAGCATGGACCTAAAACCGAGGTAGTTCAGGTCCGACCTCTGAATCTGCCGTGTTAACGTGTGGGTTTGGAATTCATCCCTCCTTCCCACGGTTAACAATCTCCTTGCTCTCATCCGTATAAGGTCCACTCGAGGCACAAAAGCCAAGCTGAGCTATTTATATTTCTTCGTCCAGCCCTACCTACCCTACACATTGTACAAATGAGATTCCTGCCCTGCCCGGCTCTTGTAACTGCCTGGCCCTTCTCAGGGAAACTCCATGTCTCCCAAGGCTCTGAGTGGCTGCTGGAGGGCCTTGAAGAGCAGGGGAGCCTCGTGGGAGCCCTGGAATCCAACGATGCGGGGAGCAGCCCATCTGCACACCTTCAACAAAGGCCACTCTTCAAACAGCGCCTCAGATCATGAGCCAGCCTGCACAGCTCAGCACCCACGCCAGCCTCAAAATAAAGGACCAGCACGCTCCAGAAATCCAACATTNGGGTGGCTGCCCCATCCCTGGAGGGGTTCAAGGCCAGGCTGGATGGGGCTGGGAGCCCCTGATCCAGAGGGGGGTGTCCCCGCCCATGACAGGGGGGTTGGAACCAAATAGGCTTTAATTTCCCTTCCAACCCAAACCATTCTGTGATTCTATGAACATTCGCTGAGTGTTGCGAGCACCTGCCGAGCTGTAAGGGAATCAGGCCTGTGACATCCGCAGGAATAAGTTTAATTGTTGAAAACTGGAGGAAAAAACCCTGTGCTTACGTAAGTGCTGACATGTGCTGCTCGTCTGATGACTGGAGCACACTGTCAGGGCTTAGAGCAGCAGCTTTCTGCATGGCACATCCATTATTTGATCGTGAACTGTAGTATCCAGCCCCAGATTCTTCCATCCTAAACCCACGAGATTCGGGATGAAGTCACTCTGGTTTGATTTGCCACCACTCCAACCGAATTTGTTGGTGTCCTAATTTCTCTGAAAGATGGGAGCGCAGGACGAGTGCTGAGGAGCCATGTCACACTAATAATTGTGTTTAGTCCCTCAACATCAGCCTTCAGGAAGGCACAGCCAAGGGGGCTGCGAGTGACAGCTCATAAACACTCACCTCAACGCTCCCTCTCCTCTGGCCTTGGTGGAAGGGATTTTCCCTTCTGCATTTTCCCCCACAAGCTGGAAGAGCAGCAGGCAGAGGTGCTCCAGGCTCCCCCCCGACAGAGCGAGCTTTCCCGGCATAAAACCCGATTTCCCTTTCCTCCTGATCCAACAGCCAGCAAAACACAACTCCCGCGTGCGTCCGACCTCAAGGTCTTATTTGCACTCCTGAAATAGTCCCTCCGCAACGGCCGGAGACTCAGTATCCAACGCTGAAAGAATAATTCAACACCTCCAACCGGCAAAGACCTTGGTTTATCTTTACCTCCTGTTATTTCTTCATCAGCAGGATCACTCAATATTCAAGCCCAACTGCTGCTTTACTCGGCCACGTGACCCCAGACCAGCCACCACAGGGTTTATGTAATATTTTATGTCTCTTAAGATGAGTTTATCTCTTGTCCTCCAACAGAAAAGACTGATAAACCCTTTTATTTTATAGCCAGAGCCACTGAAAATGCAATCGCAGAGAAGAGTTAACCACATCTTTCCAAAGGCAGCTTTTTTTTCTGAATTAGAAACTGGTTGTTGTTCATCATTACAGCATTAATTATATTATCAAGTATCTAACATAAACATCTGGAGAAGAGAAAAACTGAATTATTTTGTAATAATAATAATAATTATTTTTAATTAATGCCAGGCACCGTTAGGAAAGCACAGGGAATATTCCTCATTTCAGCTCCCTGGGTGGAGCCCATCATAAAGCTTTTGTTTTACAGAACCCTCGATAAACCCAACCCAAACCATTCCAGGTTTCCATGATTCTATTTTCTTAAAGTTTCATTATTATTAACACTAAAACGCAGAAGGATATTAGTGAACAGCAGGAATTAACCAGTTTTCTTGCAACAAACAGCATTTTTTCATGTCAGTGAAGCAGCTGAACATCACTCTCGATTTAATCGTTGCCTCTCCCATGCCCACACAAAAGCCTCGCACGGTTCTGTGCAGTTTTTATTCTTTAAACATGTCAGCACGACCTGCTTTGTACAACCCCGGGCACAGGTCGCCCCTTGCTGTCGACGTGCCTGGAATCACTGACTGTGAAAAAAAAACCACTCAGAGGAATAAATCAGGATAGAAAAGGGGAACCTGAGGGTTTGGCTGATGTGCTGTGCAGTCCTCACAGGCAGCCTGTGTTGGAAAGCCTCTGCAGCTACACAAACTCTAAGAAAGCTGTCCCTCCCAAGAAAAAAAAGAAGGAAAATTTTTAAAAAAACCCCAAACCCAAAACTTCTGAGATCTCTCCAATATTTAATCTCTTCAGAATCAAAGATCTCCACAATAAGAGGCTCCTACACGTGACAGGTTGGGTTTTTCCTTACATCAAGCCACGCGATCCAGGTGAAACCATGAAAACGGTGATGGTTTTATGGAGCGAGGTCCACGGAACAGTGCAAACCTCATTTTC
>WAAB01006688.1:12296-29590 GCA_013389865.1 Piaya cayana | reverse complement strand
CCAGGAAAGGAAGTTTTCTAGCAGCCTTCTTCAGTGATGCCCCTGGTAAGCAGCAGACCTCTCCGTGGAGCGGGTCGGGTCTGCAAATGGGTCCCTCCGTTCCTTTGAGGATGGAGTCCCCTACAACAATCACCCTCCTCTTCTTAATGGAGGATGTTGGGGTTTTTTTCTGAGGATAGTGTGGCCTAGGAAAAGAGTCAGGCTGTTCTAGCAAAAGCCAAGTTATTGGCTGCTTTTTTTTTGTTGAATTCTTACTGATTTATGCCAGGCTGGAATGAGCACTCACCTTTGATTTGTCACAGAATGTATTTTTTATTTGGAATTAATTTTGTATGTGAAGGTTTTGGCTAATGGATGGTATTGGCAAAATCACTGTGTAAAATTAGATTACACATTTTCTTAGTTTGTTGCACTGTTTATTCTCTTCAGTACATCCTTCTATGCTGTATTGCAGAACCAACATGCCATCTCCCAGCAGTAACAAAAGTACTGCCAACCTTCAGAGAAAGCCCCAGTGGAAGACTGATGAGACAGGATCCTGTGGTTCACTTGTCTCCAAATAAGCAGGGTCATGTAAGTTATCTTTAAAAGGAATTTAAATTTAATGTTTTGTTCTTGCCCTATAAGTTCTTGATACCAGAACTGTTATTCAAAGTTATATTTAGAGTGTCAGTTGAAAAAAACAAAGGAAAAAATCCTAAATCCTGCTCCCTAGTGGAACGTAGAAGAAACAGTAGAGAAAACCTGTTGTTTCCTGAACCCTAAAGAAGGTAAGCACAGTCTAATAAAATTAGTTAATAAAATTTTGGTGACAGTTAAACAACAACTGTCTGTTTTCTTGTGATAAGTAGAGGATTTGTCAGAGTTTGCAAAGGAATTCCTAGGCCTCACATGTGAGACTTAAAGTTTACTAATATGTTTTATAATGCAATATTCAAAGCTGCTCCTTTGAAGCGTAGTAGTGATCTTGCTTTTGGTTTTGTATTTTCTCCATTTTGCTCATCTAATGTAACTATTACTGTCTTTCCTTGCACACTGTTGGAAGACTTCATCTGAAAGTTGTGCTGGAATCCTGCTGAAAACATCTTTTTTGGTTTTGTGTTTAGTGTCTAGATGGTAAATTCCACCTTTCTGCCTCTACGGACTTAGATATTCACATCTTTTTGGTGACTGTCACTTCCTGATTTACCTACAGAGAGATAAACACAGTATTGTTCATTAATTTAAAATGTCTTGAAAATTATTGAAGTCAGTAGACTCAAAAAACCTCTCCCTTTAAACTAAAATGACCCAATAAACTGAATTGCTTAGGGTGTTTATTTATTTGTACACTCAGCTAAAATACAGCGTGGTGTTGTGTGATTGTACTGAAAGTATTAGTTGCATTTATTTAGGTGTGAGAAAGTCATTAGTTGGTTCCTGTTATTTGCTCCTGCTTACCAACAACCTTTTTTCAATAAAATTGGCAGTGTAGCTTTTAGGTTATTAATTCGTAACAATACATCTTTATTATTTAAAAAAACAAAAACAAAACCAAAAAAAAACCAAAAAAAACCCCAGTAATGCCACACCTGTCGTAATATTCTTAGGAACATAGATTGACCTTAGATTGACCTGTTTTCCATAAGATGTATTTGACCATGCAGTGATCTAAAACATAACTCTTGCTTGTGAAGTGAAAGCTTGCATGTGAAGTGTAGCACTGGAATTACTAATGCTTGCGTTCTCATTTAGTCATTGTTAAAGTAAATCTCTGTTATGTAGATAGATGGAGAATGAAGCAGTTCCCAATGAAGAACAGTAACTTTAATTGGAGATAACTAGGAGTTTAGATCAACTTAATACTCCTCCTGTTTTTCTATCAGTTCCTGCTTTAGTGCAGTAAGATATTGGGGTGCTGAAGTTTCTTGCTCATCCATTCTCTATTTTCCCATTTCCCAGTGAAAATCAAAATTGTATATAGCCTCTTACATTTGGCCAGGATCTCTGCCGATACCTATTTAGTAAAACTCCAGGGAGGAGACAAATAGGAAAGATGGTTCTAAGTCCTTTTCCATCCTTTCCCTTATTTCTGGGCCATCTGGTCACCAAACAAGCCTCTTGCCTACTGAAACACTGCTTCTGTTCTGATTCCATGGATGATCAGAATGTAGATAAATTCTATAGATGGGAACTAAAATTAAACAAATCAGATGTATATGAATACCCCAGTGGGAGGTGAGCTACCAAGCTATGATGAGTATGGCAGGAAATTATTTCTGATATTCCACCAGTGCCTACTATGGCATTGAGTGCATTTGGTTTCTTTGTAACAGCTGACTGTAACCAAGGACAGAACACACTGCCAGACGCTGGCATGCCGTGATGGGACAATTTCAAAGCACTGCGTTAAAGCTTCCTTTTAGATTCAGATTAGTTAAATGCCATTTCAGTGGTCATTTGCAAAGGACAGTCCTGCTGAAGAGGAAATATACCCTACCACAAAGGGTAGGAAGAGCAGTGGCTATTTTGCACTACTTTAACCCTTTGAAAGGCCACTGGATTATTAAAATAATGTGCACTTTCTGTGGATTGGTTATGTTTAATGTTCTAAAACACTGGAGTCTTAAAATCAGAATATTTTAATTATAGTAGTTATAAACAAGTTAAAGAACACAGCTCACCCAGTTTCATTGGGCTGGGCAGAGCAGAACTGTGCTTGAAAGGGAACAATGTAAAAGTATTTTGAGGTAGAATACAAACAACTTGGCTTTCCTTAGATAGGTAATACATGGCTTCTAAATCCATATTCAAGCTTTTTGTATGAACCGGACATAGCACATGCATTATGTTGGAATGAAATTTTTAGTCTTCTTAAGGTATCTATGGAATAACTCAAAGTAGAAGAGCTCCTGTTGTTCAGTGGTGACTTATGTAACTGTTTATTTCCTCCTCCTCTTTATTGCCATAATTCTGAAATAAACCTACAAGTGTGAATTATTTTTTGATTGTTGTTTCATCTGTAGTCTGACAGCCACTATTCCAGCCATTCTAGCAGCAATACTCTCTCCAGCAATGCCTCCAGTGCTCACAGCGATGAGAAATGGTATGACAGTGGAGAACGCACTGAATCAGAGCTGAACAGCTACAATTACCTTCAAGGAACTTCGGCTGATAGTGGCATAGATACCACTTCCTACGGACCTAGCCATGGCAGCACTGCCTCCCTGGGAGCAGCAACATCTCCCCGTACAGGGGTAACAAAGGAGAAGGTGGCACCATTGTGGCATAGCTCCAGTGAAGTGGTCTCCATTGCAGACAGGACATTAGAAAAAGAAAGCCACATGGACCGAAAGACCGAATCTTCACTGAGTCTGGATATTCATAGCAAAAGTCAACCAGCCTCTAGTCCTCTAACGAGGGAGAACAGCGCTTATAGTCTTAGTGATGCTGTCTCGCATGCAAGGTAATTTTCACCTTTTATGAGACTGACCCTTCTACACTGATTTTCCCATTCTTGCTCCCTAACCTTTTAAAAGTGGGAAGTGGTTGTTGAAGAGAGATTTTTCTACTTATGTTAACCAATGTCTTGAAAGGTCTTACTGTGCAGAATGCTTGAAAATTAAGACACCTTTGGTTTTCCTATCTGCTTGTAATGCTAAAGAATGTCTTTGGGAGCATGTTCTGTACTGCTGCTACTAAACTAACATAACAGACATGTCTCATGTTCATAAAGAATATCTTGAAACAGTTGCAGTTCATATGTTGATAAGGAAGGAGATCTGTCCATTTTATTAATGAGCAGTTTGAATATGGGGTTCTTTTTCAGTCTTGCAAGTACACATTTCAGATGTTTTGCATTGTTTCCCCAGTGTTTTTGTTAGAAATCTGATTGCAGTCAGTATGATTAATCCTGAGACCAAATTGCTTAGGAGTGTTAACATGTCAATTGCTTAAGGGAGATTTAGGCTAGACAATAGGAAAAAAATTTTCACAGAAAGGGTCATTGGAACAGGCTACCCAGGGAGGTGGTTGATTCATCTTCCCTGGAGGTGTTTAAGGCACGGGTGGACGAGGTGCTGAGGGGCATGGTTTAGTGTTCAATAGGAATGGTTGGACTCGATGATCCGGTGGGTTTCCTCCAACCTGGTTGTCCTATGATTCTGTGTAGGTTGTAATCTCATTCTGCTGCAATCTTCTGGTTATGACACCTTACAGTCCCCTTCCCCTCTCTCCCCCAGTTTTGCAACTTGTAAAACTGACAGTATTGAGTACATGTGTAACATGCTCGAACACCTCCTGTGGAAGATACCCACTAGATAATCAGAACTGCTAGAGGCAGAAGACATTTTAGACCATTTTCCTAACTCATTTCTCAAGAAGTATGCAGTGTACATTTTGAAAAATGTCCACACCATGTCATAATAGGAACAAGAAAAAAAGGAAGATGTGTTCTCTTCTGTTACATTTTTATTTTTGAGGCACCTCTGTTTTGATTATGGAGCTAAAATACCTGCAAGCTGGAAGTCAGAAGCAATTTTTGCTAATCATTTTGAGCAAAGCTCCATTTATACAAGGCTAGATATTTATCAGACACTTTAACATCTCCTCATACAGTATCTGCAAATAGGGGGTTGTCGTAAAGACTGTCATGTAGTGAATGGTCTCAGTGTACGTTGTCATGGTAATTTTAACTAAGTAATCTGTTAATAGTGGTCCTGATCTGGGTTCTTTTGCCACTTTTGATTGGCCATTTTTGGCACTGAAGCTCATATTCAGTTGGTAGCAGTCCCACCTAGGTCTTTAAAACTGGTGTTTCCAGTAGTTACACAAGCATGAAGGACTTACCAAATCTGTAGAAAACACTGTGCAGAAGGATTTACTTAAATTTTGGGCAACATTAACATGTGCCACTTTCTTGAAGGTAACAGTCTATATGGTGGTTATCAACAGTGTTATTCCTTTTATTTTAAGACAAGCATATTTATATGCATTTTTTAAATGTTCAGTGAAATTACCACACACCCTCCAGTACGTGTCTGAATTTAACTAGCAGCAATATTCAGTGTGTGATTCTTACAGAAAGTGCTAATTGTGATACAGTTGTTAGTAGGATTTCCATTTGGAAGGATTTTTTCAGAAGCAACTCAAAGAAGCCTGCAAAGCTTATATGTAACTCTTGGAATCTTTATTGTAAATTTATTCCTAATTGGAATGACATCCTTTTACATCTAAGGTTCTGATTTCCTCTTCCTTGAGCACCAAATAGGGCTAGTTCGGTAGAAAAGCTGAGAGTTCAATACAAAGAAATCTTTGCAGGGCAGGCATACCCTGACAAGCTTGCACGTTTGTCTTCCGTGGATATACTTTGCAACTTGATTGCAAATGTCTTGTCTTGGATGCTGTCTTGTTATTTATTGTATGATAGCATTCTGTCTCGTAACATGGTATTTTCTCTGGTCGATTTAGATTAATTTACGTGATGCGTGTCTGATGATACTGAAATTATTCTTTACATGTTTATTTGGGGCTGTTACTGAAATTTCCAGATCAAGGTTTCCTGGGCTTTATGCTAAAGAAAACAGATGGGTGGCTTTTTTTTCCAGTTTTACTTAAGAATTGAATGTTAAAATTGCAGCTCTTTGCCGAGAGGAGTAGTAGCATTTTGTAGAACTCATGGGCCATAATACTTAAGTAATACTGCAATCTTGCACCCACTTTGTTTATTTTGATGGAGAAAAAAACAGAGAAATTTGTGTTTGATGCCTCACAATAAAGCAAAGGCAGTCTTGGCTAAAAAGCTTTCATTTTGTTTCTCATTGTATCCTCAGCTGGTGGTTACACACTGAACAACAGTCCTGACCTGAGGAAACCCCAGCTCCAGCTATTTGTTCCCATAGCTCTTTCTATGGGGACACAAGCTTATTAAATTGGCACTTCCAAAATGTAGCCACAGCTGCCTGCTTCAAGGAGATGGAAGGGACTAAAGGATAATTCTGAACAAGCTACTTTTAATGAGAAAGGAAGAGCTTAATTGCTGTGTTTCTGTCAGTTTCTAAATTGTCATCCTTTCTTGCTTGTCACATTTTTACCTTTTGCCTGTGGATGTGAGAATATCTGTAACATTTTCAGGGTTGGGTTTCTGAGCAAGAAGAAAGGGAATTTGGCCCTAAAAAGAACTCAATGACAAAAGAAAGGAAAGTAATTGCAAATTACTTTTATTGAAGTGTTTGTGTCTGTAGAAGACAGGAGCAGTAATTAGTGTTCAGATCATTTGATGGTGCATAAAAGAACTTGTACCTGAGAATTGGTGGCAAAATGTAAATTATAGTGATTAACATTTACAGCAGAGCTTCTGGCTGAGTTTTATTTTTCTTTTCCACCACCATTCCCAAAGTCCTTCCCGATGATTGTGCAGATTTCTCATAGCGTCCCAGGAGAACTGCATTATGTAGGCCAGTAATTATACAGAGTCATTATATCTAAATATCATTAAATGAAACCATATGTGCTTATGGCATTAATTCCTTGGAAAAAAAATAAAATCAAACTTTCCACCTAACTATACAGCTGCTGTCCTTTTACCAAATCTAAAAGGACAATCACGGCTATTTCTAATCAAGTATCTTTTTCTCATTACTTCTAATAATGTTAAGATACTTAAAAAATATTATTTAATGGTTGTAGAATACTTCTATGAATGGCACACTTGCAATTCTTGTAGTATTTGAGGTTTTCCTTAACTTAATCCTTGATGTCTCAATAATTGAGGTGGGAGGTGGAGAACCAACAATGACTATCTCTGTATGTCCTGCAAATGAGGACTGAATTTCTTACAGATACAATCAAGCCGGTCCAGATGTCATGCTACAGTATGAGGAATCCTTTACATGTTTCCTGGTGTCAAATACTTCCCATCACTACCATAATGCTCTAGCTCCAATTTAGGGTTTTTTTCGAGTTTATCCAAAGCCTTTTGCTCTCTAGATAGGTTTTCAGTTACACAGAATCACAGAATCACAGAATCACCGGGTTGGAAGAGACCCATCGGATCATCGAGTCCAACCATTCCCACCAAACCTTAAACCATGTCCCTCAGGACCCCGTCTACTCGTGCCTTAAACACCCCCAGGGAAGGCGAATCAACCACCTCCCTGGGCAGCATATTCCAATGCCTAATGACCGTAAAAAACTTCCTCCTAATCTCTAGCCTAAATTTCCCCTGGCGGAGCTTGAGGCCATTCCTCTTGTCCTGTCCCCTGTCACTTGGGAGAAGAGGCCAGCTCCCTCCTCTCCACAACCTCCCTTCAGGTAGTTGTAGAGTAAGAAGTGTCTGTTTAGCTGTCAGCATCCTATTGATCTGCCTGTGTTTATTTGTAGGGTGAAAAGCTTCAGTCATATCCACAATTCTGTGCATAGGTCCTAAACCAGAATATCCTCCCAAAATACTATGCTGTAAAACCACAGCTCAAAATATGCAATACGCTTTAGAGAAAAGAGTACATAAAATCGTATGCTAATTTTCTTGCTTATTTGCCAGGCTGCTTTTGGCATCTATTCCAAGAAACACATTGTAATAAGTATTTATATACTATTACTTAAAATACACAATGTATATATAAAGTAAGATATATAATGAAATATTATAACTGTCTTACTATTATACAGATGCATTTTTATATATAAATCTTATGTACTGAACACACCTTTTTTTTTTAACCTCATTGCCTAGTAATATTAAAGATCAACTCTACCAGCACATCTAGGAGTTGCTACTGTTTTTTATCAAGAAATGTTTTCTCCCAGCTAGCATTTGCCTTGAGAACTACCTGATGGATGAAAGAATTCTGAAATGTGATTAGATCTTTGGTTTTCCTAAACTGAAGCAAAAGACTTCTCCATTTCTTGGGTGTATTTAGTAGGGAGTAAAAATGAAGGGGGGGAAAAAAAAAGCCCCATATGTTTTCTTTAAAGATGTGCATCTTCCCCCCGTCTTGGAGGTTTAATTTTGCAGTGGTGATGTCTCACAGGTGGGCTGGTTTGCTCAGCACGTGTAGGAATTTTCTTAGAGTATTGAAAAAGGAGAGCGAGGAGGATGAAGAGAATTTTATTGCCTCTCCCCCAGCTATTATTTTTCTCTGCTTTCTTGCTATAAATGCTTATCTGTTAAAAATACAAAAATTGTAACGTGCAGTGCCACATATATGGGCTTGATGGACAGGAAAATCTTCCTAAACTTTCCCAATCTGCCATCTTTTGTGTAGGCCTGGCAAATGTACAGATGGAGGGGAGAAGGAAAAATAATTCTATAATACAAAATCTGTATTACTGTCATTTGATTTGCATACATTTGGAGAGGTGCATCTTGCCCTGATGTGAGGGACTACACAGCCATGACCATGTACATTACTAAGATGGAAGCATGGGCTGCGGCATCTGCTGCTGTTTGAGGTGGGAAGACTACAGTCCACTCAGCCTCCTCATTAAATCCACAACACATGACCATTGGGACTTACGGTGCTTAGCTAGAGCCATATGAAAATGAAACTTAGTTGGGGGTGATTTTTTCAGACTCCATCTGTTGTCAGTGGAGAGAAAGAAAGAGAGAGAGGGGAGAAACTCCAAAGCATTAATTCTTCCTCCATAACTGAGACACTTGATTTAAGATGAGAATTGCCTCCTTACAGATATTTCTCCATTGTCTACAACAGGAGCCAGACAAGTGATATAAATAACTGAATTCCATAAGTCTAAATGTAGGTGAGGTTATTTTGCCAGATGGCAACATATATTTAACCTTAAACTCTTTCCTCTCTTTCAGTAAGAGAGAAATGTGAAAATGCAGTGTTTTATCAAGATACAAAAAAAAAGCTTTGAAGAATTTTGTTAAGCAAAGAAGGAAAAAAATTATTCACTGACTTTATTCAGCATTCCAGCTAATTTTTATGTCTCAGTCAGAAACTTCTTTACCATGGGACCATCTGTTTCAAATTCCTTCCTTACTGTGTTGGATACAAAGTTGAAAATGTGGCTTAGTTGTGTAGGGAGCTGATAGAAAACTGATCTCCAAATACATCATGCTATTTCAGTACTAAGGATGTACACAAAATTTTCCTGTGACTGTATTTTGAAATGCTGTACCTTTTAAGGTTGTTACAGTAAATATTGTCTTAAGCCCCAATGCTGCTGAAATTATGTGAGGTGCATCAGATTTGGATGTTAGGAAAACTAAAGAGTAGCTTCCATCTAACATCCCCCCCCTCCTTCCAACAATAAGCTTCCACGGCTGGGTATTCGAGCAAGGCATTGGACTTGGATTCTTTTTTGGCTAATTCAAATACGTTCTTCTGTATTTTTAAGCTGTGTCATGACTTTAAAACCTAGTTTTCCTATTTGTGAAAGGAAGTAAGGGGATGGTGGCATGGAATCATAGAATTACCAGTTTGGAAGAGACCCACCAGATCATCGAGTGCAACCATTCCTATCAAACTTGTAGTGATAGGATTAGGATCAGTGGCTATAAACGGGAGAGGGGCAGATTTAGATTACACATAAGGAAGAACTTCAGTATGAATGGTGAGGCACTGGAATGGGTTGCCCAGGGAAGCTGTGGATGCCCCATTCCCGGAGGTGTTCAAGGCCAGGTTAGATGGGGCCTGGGGCAGCTTGATCTAGTGGGAGGTGTCCCTGTCCATTGCAAAGGGCTTAGAACTGGATGGTCTTAAAGGTCCCTCCCAACCCAAACTATTCTATGATTCTGTGTTACATGTCAATGTTCTTACAATACTTGAGCCATGCCATCACAGGGCACCTGCACGTGAACTGTAATTCAAGCTAATTAGAGGTGGAGCAGTGTCAATATATACATACATATATATATATATAGAGAGAGAGAGGTTCCATGTATATGACAAGCAGTTAAAACTTCATCCATAGAGGTTGCTTATGAATTTTTTCATTGTTATGCAAGATGTCTTTAACAAACCATTGGTGGATGACCTTTAAGAGCGTGCAAGCTGGCTTTGCCACTCTACCCTCTAGTAATAAGAGAGTAACATCTTGTGCCCTGAGTTCTGCTTTAATAATATTTAAACAAGGTGCATATCCACACTTGTAAGGCAAATTTTGTTTTTTTAATCCTAGTACCATGAGCTCACGACACTCTGCTAGCCCACTTGTTCTCACCAGTGCTAGAAGCTCACCTAAAGAAGAGCTTCATTCTGCTACTTCTCCCCAGCTAGCACCTTCTTTCTCCTCTTCCTCCTCATCTGGTCCAAGAACTTTCTACCCTCGCCAGGGTGCTACTAGCAAGTATCTGATCGGATGGAAAAAGCCAGAAGGGATAATAAACTCAGTGGGGTTTATGGATTCAAGAAAGTAAGACTCTTTTTTTTTTTCTTGTTTCGTTGTTTGCTTTAATCCTAATGAAAAATTGAGAACTATGACATTTCTTTGTATAAAGAAACACAAGACTGTTTGGTAGAATGCTTAATCTTCTGTAGAACTTAATCTTTAATCTAGAGTTCTGCAGTTAGGCTTAAATATTTGATAGTAAGCTAATCACATTCCCTATTAACTTGTAAAAGACTTTTTTATCATTTCTAGAGAATTGTGTGGATTTCAGTCCTGTTAAAGCTTATATTTCCTTGTGACTTCTTATAGGTGACTCAAAATGCTATTTGAGCAAATATTAAAAATTCTCTTGATGCAGAGCCTAAGTTTTCCATAAGCTTCTCATCCATGTAGCATTATAGCACTGTGCATGCTGTGCATTAGCTCTGTGGCTCTCATCCCGCCTTGTTAAGATTACTACCAGTATCCATTCTAACTGGCTTAAAGCAAGCCAAGATCTCTCTGCCTTACAAAATGCATCCTCCTCTTCTGGAAGAGAATTTGAGAAACAACTTAATAGTGAAAACATTGTTCCTTCAGGTCTAGTATGACTTGGAAAGCAAATGATTCAGAAAACCACCCCATTCAGAGTAATTTGTTCAACCCTTCTTGATTGTAATTCGGTCTAGCACAGCATTCCTAGATGATACTAATAAATTGGCTGTTTAAAGGAGATAGTGAAACTTTCTGATAACTGCATTATAACGAGTCAGTTCAAAGATTAAAGAAACAGCAATTTACTGCTTTGAGGCTCACTGAAGACATCTTTATTTTCTTAGTTTTGTACACAATATATGTTATTTTAATTGATTCTGTCCCTTATTGGGAAGTAGTTTTACAGTAACATTTAAGTGTATTGCTAGCTGCTGTTTTTAAACAAGTTTATGAATACCTGTTGAAGCAATAAAGATGAGGTTCTGCTCTATTAGCAAAACTCCTTCCCTGCTTTATGTCCCCTACCTAGGTTTTTTCTTCAAAAATCTTGAAGGTGCTATAATTCTTATTTCATTCATGCCTCCTGCCCCAGGGCTTTGAGACCTGAATATCTCTGTTCCATTTCATTTAAGACGTCACCAGAGCGATGGCAATGAAATGGCCCATCCTCGGCTGCGTGCTTCAGCAAGAGATCTACGAGCATCACCAAAACGAGCATCTAAATCCACTGTTGAAGAAGAGCTGAAGAAATTGATAGATCTTGATAGCCCACCACCTGAATCCCAGAAGAATTTCAAGGTGTGTAAAAGAGAGAGTCTGTCTCCTGGCTACCTCATGTCACAGTGAAGTGAAATCTGAGAATACCTAAAGAGCAACACACAGGTCCCCTTCTGATCCTAGGCATAGTTCCATTGTTACAAAATAGAAAAGCCTAGGGTTACGTTTTATAGGAATGATTGAGTTCATTGCTGCCTAGGCACATGAACTGATACAGTAAATGCTTCATTATTTCAAGTAGGATTAAGACTGTGAAGCTCTTAAGATTTCTGTATAGAAAATGCTGAGTGCTTTAATAGTATTCAGAGCTGAAGCATTCATTCATGCTGAGCTTACACAGACTTCGCAATCGACTCAAGAGTTTCTCAAATGGGATATTTTCTGTTCTCACTCTCACCCATAACAGGAAAATAAGATCCAAGGCATTCTCCAAATTCTCATCTCGGACAGAAAGTCATTCATTTGTCACAGACTTGTCTACTAGAGAAGTACATTTGGGGAATTTCATTATTACAATCACTGCAATATTGTTACAGTTCAGATTTAGAGAGACGTGTGCTAAATTGCAAAGAAAGTTTAGGACTGCTGGCTTATGGAAAATCTTGTGTTGTCTTATGCGTTTGTTGTCCTCTGATTATGTCACTAGACAATGACTTGTTGACAGTTTTGAAACTCCTTGCAAAAAGCACTCTTCTATGCCTCTCTAATCCTATTAGTGGATAAGGACCAAGAATGCTCCCTAAAGTCAAGTAAATATTTGTTCAGAATAGTTAGAAATATACATGTTTTGAAATACATCGGGAAATAGTAACACAAAAGTGCATGTATTGATTTTTAAATCTATCATTTTGAAGAGAATATCTTAATTTCTACATCTCTGTATACAATCAGTTCCTAACAGCTCATGCTCATCACCTAGAGTCCATATGGTTTCCACAGCAACCATGCAGAAGAGCACTGCAATTTCTTTCCTTGTAAAAAGCCAAAGTGGCTTATTAAAACTTGTAAGTGCTAGGTTCTCTCTATAGACTACTTCAGGTGTCACCTTTGAGGCTAGCGGAGGGAAAAAGAACGTGCCAGTGGCAAGATACCTTTTTCTTAGGTATATGATAATTCCAAGGGGAGTGGAACTTGGGTGACACAAGCATCTCCTGTTGGTTGTTTTGAACAAAGACTCTCATTCCAATAAATTCCATTCTGTTTAAAGAGGTGACCCGAAAAGCATGAAAAGTGTGTATGTTCCCAAGTGGGGTTTGTTTCTGCTTTGGGGTTAGTGAATTAATTCTTACCCTGATCTTTATTTTCTAGTGGACTGTAACAAGTATGTTAACTCAGGTTACACTTCTGGTAAATTTCAGCACCTTACTAAGATTCTATCACACTAAAGTCTTTCGATTTTAAAGTAACTGTCATTTCTGCTTGCTGCATGAGTTCTACTTCATATTAGAAAAATGTTGTTTTTATGACATAAGATTTTTTTTCAGCAGTTAAAAAAAACAAAGGAAGGAAGAAAGAGAATGCTAATGCCCTTCATTAGTTCTCTGCACGAAGACCAGAAGTCCTCCTCTGTCCTGTCTGTTGGCTGCCAAGGGCTTTGTTTGCTGGTAGACTTCCTTCTAGGCTGTGATTTTATTTTTTGTGCATCGTTTTATTATCTTCCCTACCTTCCTTATCCATTATATCTTCTCAGACAAGACACATTTTTTCTTCCCTCTGCTCTGTTACCAGAAGACAAATCCTAATTGGATTTCCTCTGTTCTGACTCCCATCAGGTGTTCATACCTGTGCAACCTTTTAATCTCAACGTCTGATACTAACTTGGGGTCCTAGCTGCTAATTCTTTACATTGAGTGAACTATACCATCCTCAAGTAAATGCTGCTTGACTTAGGAACTCTTGTCTTTTCCTTTGTCACTGCAGGACAAGCACTGGGAGATTTTGCTAGATCATAACATAAACCTCCTGATCTAGCTTTTAAATTTCAGAACAAAAATGCAGATTGATCCTCAGTGTAACATAGTGACAACTGTATACCAGAAGTTGTCATTTCTTTAGCATTAACTGTATATGCAAGGTTTGTACTGTGATGGCCATGTACTGAGGGAGACAATGAAGGATGTAGAATTTGACATAATAGGAAGTTGGTATGGAACATGGCTTCTCTCTCTTTCTTTGTCTTTTTTGGTGGTAGCAGGTTTTTTGAAGTAATTTTAATTGTTTCTGATCCTTAATTGTTTCTGATCCTTAATCATAAAATCAAAATGTGCAGCAGTCTTTTTAATAATAAAATTCGTAATGTTTTGGCAAAAAAATTAAAGATCTGGCAGATGTCTTTCACTGTTCAGTACCAATAGACCCTCCTCCTTGCTGGACTCCCACCTCCTAGTATGAGATTTTGATCACAGGAATAGAGTACCATCTGTTTAAACATTTCTTTCCTCTTTCTGAGATGACAGAAAGATTTTTATGTGCAAATAAGTAACTCTCTAAGTTCAGTCACACTTTCTGGAAATCGTATTATCTCCCTTTTTGTTTAAACTTGCTTAGTGAGCAGAGGAGGGCATTAGATGTTTTTTCTATTTGCCATTTCTCCATGAAAGCCCCTGGACCGCATTTCAACCAAACTATAATGAAATGTTATGTCTTAAGAGATAGTTGTGATGCTACAAGTTTCATGAAAGTTCATGTTTCTGCCACTGGGAATGGTTATGTTTTTTTTAACAGCAGCTCACTGACACTGACCACAGAGTGCATAATTCCATGCTAACCACAGCATTGCTTTCTCCTTTGTGGAGCATGGGGGGAGCTGGGGTGATGGTGGGGCTAAAACTCAGGAGACTACTTACATAATTTTGATTCAAATCCTTCTGAAGAACCAAAGCAATGGTGGGCATTCTTAGTTGTGCAGTAATATGAGACTTTGTTAGTTGACATTTGCTGGTGCTTGCCTGCAGGAAGGCAGCCTCCTCCAGGCACAAAGGAGAGGTCTGGTTTATGCAGCATCCAGTCTGTTCTGCAAATATTATCATTCCTGCACATCAGCTCTTGAATCAATGAGGGATGCCTGAGATTTCTACTTTATGAGAAGTTTGAAGGGTATTTAAAGGTAGAACGTGAGATCGGCTAAAAATATCTGTATATGCTATGTAGTTATAATCTCTTTTGAAGCAGGTTCCTAGAGTTCTTTTTCCTAACCACTAAAAAAATACTACCTTAAAACTTGCTTTCCTGTTTTAAAAAAAAGCTTTAAAAATATCAATGTAGTCTTCAAAAGTTTTTTTATTGATTTTTTTCTCATTTCTTTTTATTCGTTTTTATGAATGTATAGTCACACACTCTGTCCTGTCAGTCTCCCTTTCCCAGCACACCTACCACAAGGCGTGCCTTGCAGAGGACTTTGTCAGATGAGAGTATTTACAGTGGTCAAAGGGACCACTTCTTCACTTCACGGGCCTCACTCTTGGACCAAGCCATGCCAAATGATGTCCTATTCACCAGCACATACCCTTCTCTCCCTAAGTCGCTGCCGTTACGGAGACCATCGTATACTTTGGGAATGAAATCACTGCATGGTAAGTGTATTTCCCATTTTTCTGCTTTCAGAGGAATCCTTTGTGAATCATGTTAAGGGATAATGCAACAGCAATTACTGCTTCCTTCTGGGTTTTTCTAAAATGAGGAGAGTCGACTCACGTGCCTGATAACATAAAGTAGGACAGGAATTGGGGTTTTTTTCCCCCCTCACTTCAATAGGTGTAAGACTACATGACTGCTCATCCAGCTACCTTGTGGAGGAAGCACAAAAGTTTGCCTCATGGGCTGTAAATTTTCATTCAGGAGTCCTCTGAACCAGATGGATCAATGGGAAAATAATGTATGCCTGGTTATCCACCAATGACAGCTTCAGGTATCAGTTCCTTTGATCTGAAATTATGGGAACAAAATACTGTTAGGAAAATAATGCTATAAAAGTGGACACATACTAGAAGATATTTGGATGTATGACTACACCAGATAAAGCTTTCATTGCACCAACTAAGGGGAGACCTTATTGCTCTCTATGGCTACCTGAAAGGATGTTGAAAGGAGGGAGCTGGCCTCTTGTCCCAGGTGTCAGGGGACTGGACAAGGGGGAATAGTCCCAATCTACACCAGGGGAGGTTCAGGCTGGACATCAGAAAAAAATTTTCACAGAAAGGGTCATTGGGCACTGGAACAGGCTGCCCGGGGAGGTGGTTGAGTCACCATCCCTGGAGGTATTTAAAGGACAGGTGGATGAGGTGCTGAGGGACATGGTTTAGTGGTTGGTAAGAATGGTTGGACTCGATGATCCTAGGGGTCTTTTCCAACCTAGTGATTCTGTGAACTGTTTTTAAATTCACTCCCTTACCCTACTCATTGCAGAGGACTTGTGTTACTTATTTCAGTCACACATCAGCAGCCAAGAAGGAAAAGTAACTTGGTAAACTGCTGACAGGGAAGTCCTCTGCTTTACCCTATTAGTTTACTGAAAAGTCCCTGTAGGACTATCTCTTAGGTTGTGTGTTGCTGCATGTGAATGTCTTGGAGAGAATGTGAGTTCTCACAGATTCCAGCTGTGCCTCATAACTAGATGTGTGCTAGTGTACTTCCTAGAAATATAAAGCTAGATCTCACAGTATAAGACTCTGCAATGTTTTCTGAAGAAGTGCCTATCTACTCTGATTTATTCATGTTTTTGTATGTTTCAAGAGGAAAAAGTAACGCTGCCAAGAGATTCAACTCACTACAGGGAGCCCTGAGCATAGTCTGTATTTAGATACGTAGGATACATTTGACAGTGAAGGCTGCTGAAGAAATCTGTTTTAAAGTCCTATGCTCTGTGTGTGATTACCAGGCATCAGTTTTCAGTGCTGAACCTGACATTATCATGAGATGTTGTTTCTATATAACATGTTCCTTGTGTGAGCTCTCTTCTCTTCTGCTTTTCATGTGCACTAAAATAACTTTGCAGACATGGTTACACTTGTAACTGACTGGTGGATTTGGCTTCTGAGGGTGAGAAGATAAATGATTCCCGTGAGTAGAAATGGAAAGCAACACTTGGTCTCTTTTAATTTTGGTGCCTGTATTTTCTGAAAAGAAAACCACAAAATCTTCTTTCACTGTCACGTCGTCTTCTACACCAAACCAATTACTCCTCTGAGCTTATGAGCTTTCTACATTTGTCAACAAAACAAGATTTTCCATTTTCTGTAAAATGTACAGCCTGTGTCATTGAAGGACCAGCTATCTGAGCAGCACATGAATTCTCACACACACTTGCCTTTACTAAGGGAAGGATTAAGTAGAGCTGGATATTTAATACCACAAGTATTCGTTGGCTCCCAGCTATCTCAAATTCTTGTAATTCAAAGATCTTGATAACAAAGAACAGCCATTCCAGAGTAACTTAATTTGTTTTAAAGAGGGAAAACAATGAGCTAAAAATAGTTTTATTTAATCATCTGTCTTGTTTAACAATCCACATCACGCTTCTAAAAGAGGTAATGTTTCAAATGGTTAGTTTTTTCTTCTGTGTGTGTTGTCACTAATTGTGAATATTTTTATGTTAAGAACTTTCAAAATAACTACCCTCTTAGGAGGATAGTACAAGAATCCTCAGTGTTAGAATTGAACTAAGCTTACATTTATAAAATTAAACACAACAGAGACCCAAAAAAAAAAAAAAA
>WAAB01006688.1:0-11033 GCA_013389865.1 Piaya cayana | reverse complement strand
AAAAAAAAAAAAAAAGAAGGTTTAGCTTTTCTGGTCATTGAATCCCAGGCAGCAGTATTATTTCACTGAATTTATTTTAGTTATTGAAGTTACACAGCCTGTAGGAAAAAAAAAGAGGGGAGACAAAACCTGTGTTCTGCCCACCACACTATCTTGCTTTTCACTATGGTCCAAATAGTTTCTTCACTATACCCTTCTTCACTGCAGCTTTCTCACAGGTGTCTAGTCCATCTTCTCACCCCTACATCTCTAGTGCTTCTAATACCACCTACCAATTTTTCAAAACTTTCTGTACACCCTGACGGAGGGCATGAGGAAAGCAGGTGGTTGTTGCTGCTTCTGAGCTTACATGTGTGCTGGCCATCCAGGCATTGCATGTTTCATTATTGTCCAGACAGCAAACTGAAGTAAAGTGAATAATTGTTGGTTCACAATTTGGTCTTTCCCTAATTAGCAGCAACAATTAAAGTGTTTCACTTTGCTAGTCATCAGTTTACACAAAAATTGCAGGGACTTTATATCCTTCTTCCAAGTTTGCTAGTGTTTTTTCCATAGTGGGCCACATACTGGCTTATGGGTAGGTGTGGTATTTTCCAGTAAGGAGCAGGAGGTTTCACCTAACTGCTGAGGTATACAAAACTGGAAGTCATTTTAAGGGTTTTCTTGCTGATTCATCTTGGTAAACCTAAGACTGCTCCTGTCAGTTTGCAACATTGTAATGAGAGGAGATAAAAAAAACACAGTTCTCTATTTTTACAAGACCAAATGGGTGCTAGGGAGTGTAGAAGTCCCAGAAAGCTGCAGAGCCCTCCAAAGTATCTTCAGCTTGTTCAGAGGCAATAATTGTTGGATAGAAGAGTACTGCCCCCAGCCCTAGTGCTTGCAGGAAACAAAAATTGGCTTTTGAAATGCTAAGCTGTAAGATTCAGGCAGGTTAGGAAGGAGCTGATTTTCCTTGTGAAAAACAGTCTTAGAAAACTGACTCATAACACGTTGTATTATTATCAGCTACAGTTGATCAAACATCCTGCTGTTCTGTTTCTGAAAGTGCTGTCCCAGAAAAATTAAAAAATAAATTCATTAATATTAAAAAAGGAATTTGGGAATGTTTTACTGAGGAGTTTATAGATTGTTCTGCATTCTCCTAGGAGAATTTTCTGCCTCAGAAAGCTCCCTCACAGATCTACAGGAACAACGACGGCAGCCCATGCCAGATCCTGGTCTTATGCCATTGCCTGATTCAGCCTCTGATCTGGACTGGTCGAATTTGGTAGATGCTGCTAAAGCCTTTGAAGGTAAGTTTTCAGAATATAGTACTTAACAAAGCTGGTCTTCGTGCATGCTTCATCTTTAATCTTGACTCTTGCTTGTGGTGTTGTTTCTACTTAGTCTGAAGCTTAAGCTCATCTAAAATAGCGACTCAAGTCTAAACAGCCTAAAACTTCATATATAAAACTTTCATTTATATGTGAATTCCCCTGTGCCACAGTTTGGACAAATCTCTGAAACTGAGTGCTTTGCTTTTAATGTAGAGCAGTTGTAGACATCACGGCTATGGTGGAAAATACATCTGGCACAGAAGTGCAAAAGTAAAGTCAAATAGCATGGGAAAATGTATGAGCACATTAATGATTGATTGCTTATCTGTAGTGCAGCTGAAGTGTGCTGCCAAGGAAATTTGGGAAATATGCCTTTTTGATATATAATTTTCCATTGCCATTCTTCCCTTTTCATACTCTGAAAACATAGACTTGCACACAAGTGTTGTTCCGTCCTATGGCACTTTACATCTCTTTGATGCATAGTAAATGGAAGAGAACTATAAGTTTTCTAGATGAATTTGAATTTAAAATTAAATCCACTTCAGCTCAAAGGGAGTTTAGTTTACAGTTACCATAATCCAATGGAAAAATCTTCTAGGTGCATTAAACAGAAGTGCCTTTTCCCAGTATTGGCATAAATGCCATCTCACCTTCAAGAAAACATTTTCACTCACCCTGAATCTTTTGGACTTTATTCTGCATGGTTAGAGAAGGCTGTGAAATAACTTTTTCTTGGCTGTTGTCTAGTAGTGGCTGTATACATCATGAAGATAGTGCATGTCTAAGCTGGTGTTCAGGACATGTGTGTGCTCTGCTCTGTTGCCATAGAAGTTGTAGGATCAGTACATCTCATTTCTGCTCTGCAGTCTTGGGAAAGAGTACTCAAAGTAAGCCTCAGTTCTCAAGAGGAGATAAACTTGTAATGAAATTTTCCTCCACTACCATATAGGGATGAAACCCATGTTTTAATGCATTTCAGTGTGGTTGGCAATGTCTGTTTAAAAGACTCTTTTTTTTTTTTTTGGTTAGATTTGACTGTCCTCATTAGTCTGAATCCCTTGCTTTTGTGGGCCCCAAACTCACTTATCTTTCTCTTTAAGTGTGAAATAGTCATTATGGTGAGAGTAACAAATGGACAGCTCAGATGAAGAAAAGCTGGGTTAATGTGTTGGCTGGCACCATCATTTTACTGGTGTAAAAATATATTCAGATGTAGCTTGCAGGAGGGAACACCTGTCTGATGGCAATAATAACCCCAGTCTCTAGTCTCTGCCCAGTGCCAGTAGGGACTGACAAGTACTAAGCAGCCTAACTTCTGATTTGTGACCCTGGACACCTCTCTTCTACGTTCTTGACTGGTGTCTTGGCACAAGCCCACAAAGTTAGAAATAGTGATATCTGCAGCCAGACAAAACAAAAGCTACTTGGATCCCTGAGCTACGCTAACCTTCTGTATTTTCGTTCAGAGGAAAAAAGAGAGGAGTAGGAAAAATGCCATCAAATACCAAGGTGCATTAATTTTAGCCACGTTGAAAGCACAGAATAAAAATTTGTAAAACAGAAGAAGATAATACTGTTCTCTTTCCAATGCAAGACCAGCAGCTGCTGAGGGAAAGAGATGTTAAAAAGTACTTTTGTAACTGTTTGTGTTAGGGGACTCTTGAGGCTGGGGCACTTGGTAGTTCAGTCACACCACATGTGACAGTTATTGAGGTATGTATTAAAACATCTGAGGTTACAGGACAAAAAACTATAGGCATAAAGCAGGAGAGAGGTTTCACATTGCATGTCTGAAAGTGTTTTCTGAGGCAGAAGGAAAAAGTTTTGGGTTCTGAAAATCTGCATTGGTCATTTTAGTTTCCACATGTAAACTGTGCACAGTAAGCTTTTTTTCCATCGAGATAAATAGATCCTTCATGTGATGAAGCTAAATATAGTTCCGCATTTTGGGGTAGTGTCATGCAGTTGCACCTAGGCAGTTTTGCACAGCACTTACTGTTCCAGCTTGGCTTCTTGCCTCTCTTGGAACTGGACTTGTGTGGACTCTGCATGTGCCATTGTGGTGTGTCTACTTTGCCCAGTCAAGTATCTCCCTCCCAGAGAGCTTCTTAGCCTGATATTGATGCTTGATCTGTGTGAGTATGCAGTGCTGTGCAGCGCTAGTACTTGCTTGTTGAATCCAATACAGTGGAGAACCAGGTGCAAATACTTGCAATGCCAGTTTGACTCTGTCAAGTGGATATTGGTATGTCATTTCATAGAATCATAGAATGGTTTGCGTTGGAAGGGACCTTCAAGATGATCCCATTCTAACTCTCCTGCCATGGACAGGGACACTTCTCACCAGATCTGGCTGTTCAAGGTCACATCCAACCCGGCCTTGAACACTTCCAGGGATGGGGCAGCCACAACTTCCCTGGGAAACCTGTGCCAGTGCCTCACCACCCTCATTGTGAAGAATTTTTTCCTAACGTCTAATTTAAATCATCCCCCTTCCAATTATAGCCATTCCCCTTTATTCTATCACTACATGCCTTTCTGAAAAGTCTCTCAGCCTTTTGGAGGCCCCTTTCAGGTACTGGGAGGTTGTTATAAGGTCTCCTTGGAGCCTTCCCTTCTCCAAGCTGAACAACCCCAACTCTCAGCCTGTCCTCATAGCAGGGGTGCTCTGTTCATCTTTGTAGCCCTCCTCTGCACCCGTTCCCAGTTCCACTACCTTGCTTAACACAAACTTCTTAGATTGCTTTGAGATCCTGCAGTGTAGTTGCGCTGTGCGTGAACAAGTAATCATTACTGCTGCCGTTGTTTTTCTCTGTATATTTTCCTTCTCAGTTCAGCGAGCTTCATTCTTTGCTGCTGCTGATGAAAATCACAGACCTGTGAGTGCTGCCTCCAGTAGTGATCAGGCTGAGGACCAGCTTACTGCACAGATAAAGCCTTACACAGGGTAAGTAAATTCACCAGGTATGCAGGCTTCCTCAGCTACAAACCAAGGAAGGAAAAGAGTAGGAAAATCTTTATTTGAAAGCCATCTCCAGGCTTCACGGACCTCTTCATAAGTTCTCCTGAATAAGGTGGTGAGAAGCCAAAACAGAAGAATCATAAGTCCAGTTGAACCTTTTTGCAGATTCTTTCTTGTCTGAGCCATTTGCGTTTGTCCAAAGCAGTGGTAATTCAAGACACATACAGTGAGTAGAAGTAGAGAAAAGGCAAGTGATGGGATGACTACAATTAATTGTGAGTTAAGTTTGTTCTGTTGGTTAATGTGCTGTGTATATTCCACATAATCTTTGTTAGGTTCTTTTAGTTCATTTTGTGAATTCTTAGTGTACCTGAGCACATAACTACATAAAGCCACTTGGTGTAGACAAGGCTGTTAGCTATCCTGTGTGAAGATAGTAATTCATACCAATACCTATTCTTGTTTCCTGCTTTCAACAGTAAAGAATCTCCTCCAACTCTTGCCTCTAAAGTGGACCAGCTGGAAGGTTTGCTGAAGATGCTGCAAGAGGATTTAAGGAAGGTAAACATTTCACTTACAGAGAATCTCTAAGACTAATATTCGGTGCTATTAGCTGATACCAATAACTATGTAATCCTGCTTTGCCATGCCTGAGCCTGTGACAGTCTCATCCTTGTATGAGTAAAAGACTTTTTTTTACTACTTTTCTCTGACCTTACTTGTAATTAAGCAAGACTAGGGTGGAGCATCTAAATTTGCAGGCATCCAATTCCTCTGTTTAAATTGGGAAGATGATTCAGAGTACCTGCACTTCTAATTCAGGTGACACCGTGAAGGGCTAAATATATCAGGTTGATGTTGAAAAGTTGAGAGTATTATGTAAAAATATAATTGCTACTGTAAAAATCTCCTGTGTCGTGATAATGCTTGCTTGGTGCAAGAAGGATTTACTGTGATTAGATGAAAAGTCTCATAGCTGGGAAGTATTTGCAGGAATATTTCCTATCCCTTATTCAGTTGACCTGTCAGCAGTTTCACATATGTGCTGTATATACAGAACAGGGCATGCTCAGTTTTATTTCACCACCTGGGGAGCCAGCTTCTGTGTTGGAGTTTAATACAGAGAAATCCTGCTCATTCAAGCAAAAAGTGAGGAATCATATCAGACCTTTAGGTATGAAACCATGTGTTACTGCACATAAAAGTCCTTATAAAGAATAAGACTCGTTCTCCCTTAAGAGAGTCTTGCTTCTCTATATAGGTAGGAAGCATGGCCTTATATTTCCATTAAGATCTGTATTTTCCCCCATGCCTAAGGAAAAAGAGGACAAGGCAAGTCTTCAGGCTGAAGTGCAACACTTGCGTGAAGACAACTTGAGGTTACAGGAGGAATCCCAGAATGCAACTGAGAAACTGAAGAAATTCACCGAATGGGTTTTCAACACAATTGATATGAACTGAGAACAGCGTCTAGGGAAGGAAACTATCTGTGTTATTAATATTATTACTGGGACTTGAGCTTTAATGCCACCTTAACCTTGACATGTGAAAGTATAGTCAGAGCACTTCCCTGTCCTTCATCCTCCAATAATCCTTTTTTGCATCTTTGCGTGCATTCAGAACAATTGCAGATCAACAATCAATGTCTGCCTTTTGTAGAAAAAACAAAGTAAATAACTTTAAAAGGTAAAATAAAAGTTTAACTGCTAAAATGTGAATGTCTATTTTTTGCACATTGTCTCTTTATCTGTTATGTACAAATTTTTTGGAGGCCAGATCAGGCTTTCTGTTCCATACATCTCTGTTTCCATTAACTCCTTTCTCTCCATTTCAGGTAATCTGCTTTTCCTTGCAGCTTTGGCAAATATTATGACATCTAGAAAATTAGAAAGAAATGTTTATTTTACTGCTCTTACATTGTTTTCTGAAGTATGCCACAGACGAGGGGATGTAATGCAATGTTTTAGATGTCTCCTTAGCAATTTGCGCTTGATTGCTAGTGCCACCTTCCCATACATTACAGAGAACGCGTGTCCATAGTGTATGGTTCAGTATAGCCAGCATCATGACATTTGTAGAGAGACTAGAGACATTGAGCCATTGGTGAGGCGTATTATCATACCTCTGTTGCATTAGCATTTCTGGTAACCTTTGTTTCCTGTGGAAACAATGGCTGCAAGTAACTATAAAAGAGCAAAAGTAGGCATGCTGCAGTTCATACTGTATCAGGTAGTCTGAGAGATACTAAGTACTATTGCTGTACTGCTTAAGTATAGTCCCCTTCCTTTCTGGGGGAATTTGTTACGTGCAAATGCTCAGAAGACTTAGGCTGAAGTTGTAAAGAGATTAAGATTTCTTTCCCCTGAAATATTTCCATGAAAATCAACATAAACCATCTCTGTGTACCTGCCCTCTCATTCCATTTCTCTGGACTTCTCAAATCACAACAGATTTGAGAAGTGTTTATTGAATTTGTGTTTTATTACATGAGAGGTCTTATAAACCTTTTACTACAGTAGACAGAGGAATATGTAAAGGTGAATTATTTTTTTAAAGTACTGGGATAGGATTTGAGCTCTGAAATCCTCAATCCCTGGTGGAACTTTCTAGCATAAGACCTCCCAAACTGCCTCATGTGAGGAAAATTAATTTCTTGTTCTTTGAAGGAACTTGCCACAACATGTTGTCTTTCCAGAAAATACCTTTTAGGTGTCAGAATAAGACTTAAGCACCACAGTCCACACAGACATTGAACTGTGCAGCATGCTGAGAAACCTTTTCTGCTCCCTTCTGAGGATACAGTTGCTACCTTAATAAATACTGCCTTGCATAAAGTGTAGTGTATTTGTGGCATAATTTCAATATCATCCACTCTCCCCACTCCTTATCACATTCTCAAATAGGCATATTAAAATCATTGGGCATAGTCTTGTCACAGAAACTTCCACATTCTCTTCAAATCCTTTTTTCATACTCTTTAATCTTGCTTCACACAAGTACACACTACACTTCAACCTCAAACTTCATTTGTAATGCTAATCCCTATGGAGTTCTTCTCTAATGTTTTGTCATGGAAATTGATCTCTTTGGAACTATTTCTGGAGTGCTTTTGTAAAGGTTTAGAATGTCTTGGGTTTTTTAATGACATGTATGAAGGAGATTTATATAATGCCTGATATTATTTGTAAATGGGAAATATTGCTAACATCTCTGAGCATCCTGAAGTCTTGCTTTTATTCTCTTTTGGGTTTAAGTTTGGGTTTTATTTTATTTTGAAAAATATTTTGGGACTTGGGGCAGACTATTTATTAGAGTTTTGCAACAGAGTTCTTGTATGATGCCACTGAAGGCTACTTGTAAAATTCTGACAATAAAATTCATTGTAAAGGCTCTTCTAAACAGTTTTCTTCTGATTTTCTTGTGTTTGTTGTTTAAGACTTTCCAGAGTGTCCATTTCTTCCTGCTATGTTCTTGTACCACTTTCTTAATGCTTAGCACAGCTTTTCATCCCTTAGAGGGCCGTTACTTGGTATGTATACTCACATCTCTACTTTTGCTTGTATCACTACACAAATGTTTTCCCCCTTTCATTAGACATTGCTACCTTTAATGGTGACTCTGAACTTCAGCAGGCTGATATAGTAAAGGAGGGGCAGTGGCTTTTTATCATTTGTTGGGATTTTGAAGCTTACTTGGAAAACTTGAAGCTCATTTAGGTCCCAGCTAAACTTGTCTGGCATGTCTGCCCAAGGCCACACACAGCTTTCAGCTTCCCAGTGCCAAACCTGTGAGCAACATTAGATGTTGAGCTTGTTTTATTTTCCAGATCTCCTTATTTGACTTGGGGGAGAGCTCTGGACATATTTTGAATAGACTTTTTTTTGGCCCAGTGGATCACCCTTCTGCATGGCTCAAAAATACAGAATGAGGTTGGTTCACATCTTCCAGGTTCACAGAATGGATCCTTAAGAGGCACATAGGAATAGAAAATCTGTGTCTTTATAGCAGGGTAGTACCTGACCAAGACTTCTCTGAAGCAGCAAGAGCAAATGGAAGCATCTGATTAAAAAAATAGAGGTTGAATCCTGGAGAGTTAATGCCATCTTACTATTTGTAATTGGATGCTGGCAATTGAGTTGAAGCAGGAAGTTTCCTGCAGGTAAGGGAGTTGCCTTGCACACAGTCATGATGTATTTGTGCCCAAGGTTCCCACGCTGCAGCACGCACACTGCTCGGCCAGCCTAGACCAGGGTGTGATCTAACTTGCAGGCATCTCCACACAGCCTGAGTAGTTACCAGCCTAAGGAGAAGGTGGGTGGCTGTGGGAGAAGTGTGAGTAGCAGGGACTGTCTTCATATTTCACCCTTTTCTCCCCAGGAAGTGATGTTTTATATTCCTAGAAACAGTGTTGTATTCCTTGCCTGCATTGCAGCATGAAGGTGCTGTTCTCCCTTGTGACAGTTTTGGGTATCCAGGTGTCAACATCCATCCAAGAAGGATGTTGACGCTCTGGAGAGTGTCCAGAGAAGAGCAACGAAACTGGTGAAGGGGCTCGAGAACAGGCCTTATGAGGAGCGGCTGAGAGAGCTGGGGCTGTTTAGCCTGGAGAAGAGGAGGCTGAGGGGAGACCTCATTGCTCTCTACAAATACCTGAAGGGAGGTTGTAGAGAGGAGGGAGCTGGCCTCTTCTCCCAGGTGTCAGGGGACAGGACAAGGGGGAATGGCCTCAAGCTCCGCCAGGGGAGGTTTAGGTTGGAGATTAGGAAGAAGTTTTTTACGGAAAGGGTCATTAGGCACTGGAATATGCTGCCCAGGGAGGTGGTTGATTCGCCTTCCCTGGAGGTGTTTTAAGTTACGGGTGGACAGGGTCCTGAGGGACATGGTTTAGTGTTTTGTGGGAGTGGTTGGACTCGATGATCCAGTGGGTCTCTTCCAACCCGGTGATCCGGTGATTCTGTGATTCTGTGATTCTGTGGCTGGAACAGCAGCAGCAGGCTGCCTTCTCCCAAAATCCCCAAATGAGGGTAGTCCCCATGGGGAGGCTGCAACTTACGGCATCGAGAATGCTCTGTCAGAAGGGAAGCTGCCTGTAGGTAACAGGTCAGAAGATGTCAGGCTGTGGTAAGAGGCAGGTGGTGAGGTGCGCAGGAGGTAGAATAGTGAGGGGGAGAGGCTGGTGGGAAGGGGACAGTGGAGCTAGTTCAGGGCTGGGAGAGGGATGTCGTGGGGATGTAACACATCTGTGTTGTACTCTGGACATGTGGTTACTGTATGGTAGCATGGGGTTGCTGTAGGAAGCTGTTTTCCTGACCTGGTGAGAAAGTATTGTGAGGAAGCATTTTCCCTTGCTTTTCCTTTTGTGGGAAAGGTCCCCATGAAGCTGGCACAACTTGGAGAATTGTCTCATCTGTTTTAAAACCTTTAAAACATAATCCTTCTGTCATGGCCTAGGGCCTTCTTTCAGGTAGACAGTTAACAAATCCTCTTTCAAAGCACTTGGCTCTCTCCTAGCAGACGCTTTGGTGTGATGTTGGTCCTGTACATGAGCAACTTGCTTTGCTGTAAGGCAGCAGGGGAACAGAGGTGGTATGGCATCCAATATTGGATTCCCTGGAGAAGATGTGAGCAGCTGGAGCAGAGACATGGGCTTTGCTGAGGCAAAACAGACAGGAGCTGAGCAATGAGGTGATGAGGCTTGACGCTTTCACTTCATCTCTGTATTTGCTGTGGTGAAGAAATCCTTGCCGTGCTGTTTGAGGCAGCACTGGGCAGGGAAAAAAGCTTATAGAAACTTCTGCTTCAGAGGTCTCTGCTGTGAGAACCCCTTCCCCTAGTATAGGTTTCAGCTTTTGCTGGGCATGAGGGGAGAGAGGCTGAGGAGTTTGTGTTGAGTCAGACGTGTTGGAGGCTAAGGTCAGGAGTTGGACACCCATTTCCTCAGGACAGACAGTGGCTGATGGCAGCTGTGTACACCCCTTTTCTGCAATGAAGAACAGCTGCAGCCACTGTCTGAGAAAGGCAGACCCTCTCCTGCTTTCTCCTGCAGCAGCCTGTGGGAGTCACTCAGCTTTGGGGAGATCTGGCTGGCTGCTGCTGAGGGGTCTTTCGGGGCTTTGCCCCACTTGGTATGCAGGGTCACAGCAGGGTCACACCCTCTCTCTGGCTTCTGTGTCTGCGTGGACCTATCTCCTAATAGAAGGTGATTTAATTGTGTCACAGCCAGCTTGTATTTTTCTACCAGGTGTTTGGTGTCTGAGTGTTTATGGCATAGCAAAGTGTGGCCAAATTGGGTGAGAGCTCCCATAGGGAGTAAAACCAGGGTGCTGCCTGCATGGCCTTCCCAAGCCACAGAGGTGGGGGCTGCAAAATTTGTGGTCTATCTGTGGTAGTACAGCCATGCTGGCAGAAGAAAGCAGTCGCATTGGCATTGCTGCCCACTTGCATACACCTCAGCTGGAACCAGTTCCAGTTAGAATCCAACTCTGTGGAACAGATGAAGCTGAGGTGGACACCAAGGGACCGGTGGACGCCGGACAGTCAATGCACAGGAATACCCTGTAGGTGATGCTGGCCCAGCTCGGGTTCTTGGCGCCGCAGTCGAAGCACGCCTTGTTCACCAGCGCCGCGCAGAGCCACTTAAAGAGCACCTGGATCTCTATCTTACTGGGCTCTGCCGCCATGATTTCTCCTTCCCAGATGCTGCTGCGGCAACGGGAGCAATGTGGCCTGGACAAGCGCATACTCTCCTG
>WAAB01006687.1:0-43483 GCA_013389865.1 Piaya cayana | reverse complement strand
TTTCTCTTGTAAATCTTGGAATTGGCTTCTGGAATTAGTCAGCTCTTTTCAAAGTGAGAGTATTTCACACTCATTCTGGAGGAAAAAANAGAAAGCTGGACTGAGCAAGAAACGGATCCTCCAAATGCCTTCCTGTGCTCTAATTGACTTCAGTAGAAAAGAAACTGTTTCTCAGAGGTGATTTGTCAGCTGTCCCTCATCACATCAGTAGCAGTGATCAAATCATAGAATCATAGAATCACCAGGTTGGAAGAGACCCACTGGATCATTGAGTCCAACCATTTCCACCAACCTCTAAACCATGACCCTCAGTACTTCATCCACCCACACCTTAAACATCTCCAGGGAAAGTGAGTCAACCACATCCCTGGGCAGCCCGTTCTGTTGCCTAATGACCCTTTCAGTGAAGAATGTTTTCCTTATGTAGAGCCTGAACCTCCCCTGGTTCATTTTGGCATATACTGCATGCTACAATCTCTTTGTTGATAATTAAACTCATATTTTTGAAAAATTTCCACAGGTTCCAGCACATTTTGTAATTTCAAGGGACTTATTTCAACTTTTGGTCTTCACATGGCTGCTGGAAAACATAAGGAAATGGATGACTAGTTGCAGTCTTCCCATTAATTTAGAAGCATTGAAGAACAGTAGCTCTACTTGTAGTGAGTACAGGAGGAAGGTCTGACTGTTTACTTCAAAGCATATTAGAAAAACAGTAAGTCTTCTAGGCTAACCATTCCCTTCTCATATATATCATGATTCTAATACTTAAAAGGGTTTTAAAAAGGGTTTTTGTATTTCTGTGCAAAAATGAAATCATAACAATATATTTAGAGTACGCTATGTAATCCATCACTACAACTCTCCTGTGGTGTTGTGCAATGAGAATGCTGACAGGCTGAAGTTAGTCTAGGTTTGGTGGAATGTAGACAAAACTGAGTACCAGAAAAGTACTATGTGTAAGGGTCACTCTCTGCTAAAAGGACGCCTGTCCCTGGATTCTGCTGGTGGAGAACCAAGTCAGTTGGCTTTGACTATTCAGAGTTTTCCCTTCAAGATAGTGCCTCTCAGGATGACTCGAGTAGAGTTACAGCAGGTTATAGGACAACTCTTGCATTTCCTCTCATGCCAATTTCTTCTGTCAGCACAAGTGAAGCAGGCAAGAGCCCATACCTTTGCTGGGGTTCTCTTGCCTCTGACATCTATATACAGCCTAAAAAACTTATTTTGACAGCATTTCTGCTTTGTTCTGTTTTCTGCTGTTTAATGCCATCTTAGTTGTGCTGTTTTACAATTCTTTGTGATGTAGAAAGCAGCAATGCTACCCCTATTTTTCTTTTTCCTTCTTGCCACTTAATCAGCTCTTGAACATTAACCATACTACTAAATCTGTCATTTGATTCAGATACTGAAATATTTGGGTAACATGAGAGGGGAAAGTGTGAAAGGACCTAATAAAGGTACAAAACCAAGGAAACACTCAATGTCTCACAAAGATGGCAACTTCAAAACAGAAAAAGAAACGCTGTTTTCTGTCTTGCATTACTTATTGCCACAGGGTATTGCTAAGGCACAGAATTAAGAAACAATTTAGGATTATACAGTTTATTTGAAGCAAATATAATATACAATTAAAAAAACAGGAAACAGAAAAATAGAAAATCTTATACTTCAGATTTTATCTCAGAGTATCAACATTAGAATACAGTCTTGACGGTGAGGAGATGGTGTAAGAAGCCCATTATAGAAGAAAGAATCTGACAGCTGCCTACTTCCAGAGCTCCTGATGTTGACAACTGCTGGAGACAGAATACTGCGGCAGATGGACCACATTTCTATGTTTTTTTTTGTGAGAAAGTCCCTAAATTCCTTTGATATAGTAGAAGAAAACTTGTTTCCCTAAATACAGTTGTATCTAAATAGTTAAATCTTCAACATGAAAGAAACAGGCACTCACATACAGTTCTTTGAACATTATTTTTCCTTCCCCAAATACAATGAAATAAATAAAACCATTTAGTTGGCCATTACAACTAGACACTCTTACCATGAAAGAATTACATGTTAGTGCCATGGCCTGAAGGAAGATCATGGGTGGAGTCCCATGCTGTCTACTGCAATACTATTATTATCATAATAGTAATGTCAAGAATACTTTTTTTGTCTATTATGAGTCTTAGACAAATTTCTCTGTTCTCCAAAACTGACACTTTGCCTTTTTTTTTCTGAAAACCAGGTAACTGGTTTCTCTTGTAAATCTTGGAATTGGCTTCTGGAATTAGTCAGCTCTTTTCAAAGTGAGAGTATTTCACACTCATTCTGGAGGAAAAAAAACATCAACGTAAAAAAAAAAAAGAATGCTAAATTCCTGTAGAGTGCTTGATGAAACCACAAAGCGAGGAAACTCCTAATTGCCTCTCTCAGCTAGTCCAAGCATGCTTTAGTATTACACATGGTTCCAAGCTTTCACACTATATGGAGAGAGTGTCTCAGTCTCTTTGTGTGCATATATGCTTTACAAGCAAATGTTGAGTAGCTTTGTTGTGGTTTCATGCCCCTGTATAGCAAGGAAAACATTTTCTAGTAGGTTGATTAGCTGTAAAAGCTACCAGTAGCTTTTTTAAAAATAATTTTACCCACAGAGTAACCGTAGCTATAGAGTCTGGGATTGTGCTATGGGCCTTGTTCACTTGGGGTCCTGAAATATTTTGGGGAGATTCCAGTGACCATGTTCTGCAACCATATATCCAATCTTCCCCGTATATATGTTTCCCAATAGAATACTGACCTACAACAGCTACTTAAATATGTAGTGCAAATGAACAGAGAATAGAATTCCCATTACTAGCCATTACTGCATGTTACAAAGTTCAGATGAGACAGAGTACTTACTACTAACTTTTTGCACCAGATAATTTTAATATCTAAAGTGGAAAATTAGTGTGCATTTCTCAAAAAGCAGACTATGCTTTTTGGCTGAAATTTTGGAGTAAACTACCAGTCATTGAAATAACACTGAGGTAGCAGACAAATCTACCTGTATTGTAGGTGAGAGGAGAAATACATAGGGAAGACCGAGGAAGTCCCTTCGCCAATATGCATGAATTGTTCATGCCTCTGTGTGTGTTCATCATTATTTGTATTAAATGACATAGCCTTATGGCAGTAGGATAATGAAAGCATTGCATTGTATTGATTGGTGAAAGGGAAGCAAAAAATTGCTCTTAATTAGAACCTCATGACAGAAACACAAAGTTTCCTACAGGTCCCTTGCAAGCTTCCTGTCACCAGAATGACAGGAAGAGAGGTTTTTGCCAAGATATGTCTGGTACAAAGCCTTTTACCACACATCGGACAGATTTTGCTGAATTTGGTCTGTTGCAACAGTGAAACCACCTATCCAGTTTAGTATGGATCAGATCAATAGACTTATGGCAGATTTGGAACATTTCTTTCCCCTGAGAGAGATGTATTTTTTAAGGAAAATGCTGTTTCACCTATCATATAAAATATTGTTCAATGACTTATTCTTTTCTTTCACACTAATCCAATTATCTCCATCTCATCTCCTGTTCCAGTGGTGCTGAATTTCAGTTTCTTCAGTTTCCTCCAACCAATGTCAGCCATGTCGATTTCAGCCAGAGCATCTGGTCTTCGTGATCCCTGTCAATTAGCCAGCAAACAACATATACTGAATCATCTTATCTAAGAAGTCAATGGATTTAGAAAATGCTAGGGCAGAGTGGACTGGCAGATCTTAGAAGAGTGTTTCTTAAACATACAGGAATGGTTTGCTACCTGATAGGCCTCCAGTGAAGTAAGTTGCATTGTTGATTAAAGTCCAAGCATAGTATACTCGACTGGAGATATTGTAAATTTCACTGCTCTTTACTTCAAACTTGGGAGTGTATTAAAAAATTACTATTTTTAGGAACACTTTTTATTCCTTAAGCAAAGGAAGACAACTTTGTCTTCTTTGACCTGATCCTATATTTCTAAAAGAATGCTTTTATTTGAGTTGCCAGATTAAACTACTAACAGTCATTTATAATATTATTAAACAAATAAGCGAATGCCTCAAGTAAAACTCTTGATGGTGTGTATTGCCTTCTGAGTACAGTAAGCCTGGTTTATTTATATAGTGTACAAAAATATATAATCAGTAAGTAAGTACTGCTAGGTAACTCTTCAGGAACAAGTAACAACACTAAATGTTTTTCAAAATTAGGCTGTTTTGCTTACTGTCAGAGCTGGTGCCAAGAAAGACAGGAAGATTAAGAGGATTAGTGCCTGTCATAAGCAGCAACAAAGAGGCTGCTAGAACTGATTCACTTTTGTCAAATCTGTTCATGTAGGGCAAGGTACTGGCTTTTTGTTTGAAAACACATGCTTAGAAATGGGCAAGGAATANCCCTTTTTTCCCTTTTTCCCCTTTTTTCTTTTTTTCTTTTTTTCACCCTTTTTTTACAGTTTTGAGCTATACAGTATGACTGCAGTGAACTGGCAAGTACAGTGCTGTGGTAGAAGGAGGAGGTGGAGGTGAGAGTCCTGTTTTTCTTTCATTTAGATTCGTTGCATGTTTACCAAGGTGAAAGGATTAGCACCCTGGAGATCATTTGCTTTCATAAGCTTTAAAATAGAGCAGAAAAAGTTTCATGTCTTGATTGTCTTCCAACAGCTCACTCTCTCACCAAGGCATATAGGAGCAAGCTGAGTTGTATTGATTGCCAGCAGACTCTTCCAACAAAATTGCCCTGTCTGAATCAGTTAAACTGGCTGGGAAGATATAACTTCTGCCAGTTTTCTCCCATCATCTCTCATAGCATGTGGTGAAACACCCAGGGTATTCCTTAGGGGTTTATAATGCAGATGAAATGTTCCAGATTTCTCTGCCCAAATAATGTCAAAACTCCAGCCCAATGTAGCCATACTTCACATAGCTAGTAGCCCTTTTATATTTTATACAGATGTGCTATGGAATATTCTCTTCATGTCTTATGGAGGAAAAAATATTTTAAATGAGACAGGAAATAGGAACCTTTGCTTTCATATTGTCCCTATTTACACCTAATGTGAAGGATAAGTAGTGATGTTTAAATCTTTGCTCTCATGAGACAGACTTCTGGTGGGATGTCTGTATGACTGATAGCAAAGAAAAGAACCCAGCCAACCTCAAATCATAAAATCTATTTGGCTCACACAAAATTAATTCCATCCAGAACACACTGAACCCTGGAGCAGCAAACTTGAAATGAACTAAGTATAACCAGATCACTTTCCCTGATTAACATTTTCAGAAAATTACAGAACATTTTTCACTATGATTGTTTTAAAACAACAGTCAGTGATGACAGTTTATTTTCTGATCTTGAACAAGACAATGTGGATATATTTCATGGACAATAAGAGGAATCCCCTGCTTCCAATTCCCAAGTGGATTACTGCCAATCTGAGGGTCAGATATTTAGCCTGGTTGAGGTTACTTGATCCCTACTCAGAAAATCAGAGCCACCTTTCTGCTTTTGGCGATGTTTAACTGGTCAAGTTCTTCTTATTGAAAGCAAAACTAGGTTTCCTTGCAACCAGCTTGTCCATTGCATTTCAAATGCTCAGTGATAAAGATAATTTGTGGTTTTTACTTCACTGTGGCAGAGAAAGCTTCAACACAAGAGATCGAGAGCAAGGAACAACCTCATAAAAGCAAACCAGTGTGGAGTGCTGTTCAATAGGCAGTTTGGTCTTGGCAACATGGAGATAGGATTTTCCAAGTCCTGATGATATTCTAGCCACTGTCTTGCTGGGTCCCCAGCAGAAGTTATAGCTTCTCTGCTGCTCTTTGTGTCTCTCTAGAAAAACAGTAACAATGTCTAACTGTCCTTCAGCAATATTGACTGGATGAGTTTAATGCTGTATCAATTTGTTGCCATGACCCAGTCCGGACAGTTCTTTCCTGTATCAACAATCCCAATCCACTACCTAATTCAGACCTGCAGTAGTGCACTGAAAAAAACATTAACCTCTCTGATCTGCTATAAAGCATCTAGTTGCTTCACATAGAGATGAGGGATACCAGACTCCTGCTTTCTAAGAGCAAAGGAAAGAGAGTACTGTAGAAATTAATGAAAATTACTGTTCTGCTTCTATAAAAATCCCCAGAAAACCTTTTCCATGACAGTATTCATGAGCCAAAGATGGTTCAAAGTTAGATTTTAGATAATGTGCTTTTTCCTAGTTGTTCCCCCCCCCCCCCATTTGATATCTTTTTTTTAATACTTTGGTTTAAATGTGATGACAGGAGAGCTTCTACAGCTTACCATGTCAAAGCATATTGGCTTTTTGTCTAGTACATAGTTTAGTGTCATTGTTACTGCAGAAATCCTAAAATTAGCCTAGTGTAGAAAGATTGTTCCAAATGCCCATGTAAATTAAACTTACACCCCCCCACCCCCACCCCCCGAATAGCTAATGTAGCTAAGCTAGGACAAAGCACATTACTGTAGAATTAATATGCTTTTATTTACAGCTACTTATTGTGAAGACCCACCCCCCCAATTCTAACTAGATTTTAGTATATCTGAACAGAGAGATACAATAGGGATTACATTATTTTTTTATGTATAAGGATAAATACCAGGGTCAGCAGATATTTAAACCTGGGGAGATGTTTTCTTTACAGTTATATGCTGCATATACTTGTTTATTTTCTCTAAGAAGATGTTAAATGGAAATTTCATGCTGAAAATTATGCATCATGGTCTAAACTGGGCTAGACTTGTTAGTTGTTTAAATGTCATTATCCTATGACTAAGATAGCAATGAGTCTCCAGACTGTTGAAATTTCAGGATAGAGGATCATCCAGAGTTATTTAGCAAATACTGAGGCATTGTCTTGTATTTAAACCTGCATAATTTTTTTCTTCAATGACTGTGAAGGTAGTCTTGACTCTGTAAATCAATATGATGTGGTTTTGTTCGTTCCACTGTCAGGAGACTGAAACAAAACCTAAGTTACTCCATTCATCTTAATGGGGAGTTAATGACTTCAAAAACTGGTTGTGATCATTTAAATGTGAATGCTATTAATCAACAGGATAAAACACTTGAGTCATTGAAATGTAATTGCATAGGGCAGAGGGGTCCTATTTCGTTTGCTGAATGATGATGCAAATGTAGAAATAGAAAAGAGAAGGAACTTGGGAATACTTAATTCTCTGCTTTGACAAGGTTGAGGGGGAAAAACCTTAGCTAATGCTTCACAGTGGTTCTAGAGATGTATTGCTACCATAATCACAAATTAGGTAGTCTGCTGGAAATTAGTAACTCTCAGCAGTGCTGTCATTTTGATTACTGCTACCAGACAACAACTTACAAAATTAAATTTCCTTCTAAGCAGTTCTTCTGTGTGCTTTGATTGCAAAGCTCATTTTAATAACCACTTCCCTCACCAGCCTTCCTTTGGGATCAGTAAAGAAGATTTTACCAGCCATTTGTACTTATCAGTCACTATATATATTAAGCTATATAGGCTTAATCATTCCAACCTGTCCTATGACTGCTACATCACATGATTTGAGGAGTAGGGTGGGGATGGTCTTGAAATTTTCTCTGTGAGAATTTGGATATGCAGGCTACACTAGCACTTACTTTTCAAGAGCAGTAGTATTTGGAAGGTTTTGAGGAGGGGAGCAGAAGTTAGCAACAATGGTGTCATAGTTGCTCGATAGAGTTACTGTGTCTATTCCGTTCTATTTTGTGCTCCTCCCACTTCATGCTACTTTTTGGGCTATCTTTGCTGGATAAGGAACAGTTCATCTGTGGTCTTCTGGCATGGGAAAGAGGAAGCTGACTGATCATTGGGAACTCCACAGTTCTGCCACTAGTAAAAACAATCAGCCATTTAATCCTTTTTCTTGCCCTTTTCTCCTTTCCTGTGCAACTTGTTTGAATCATGTAACTATTTCACCTTCACGTGTCTCTGAACAAAACACGTCTGTCGCAGTTTTAATATTCTGCAGAGTCACAGCCTTTTTAAAGGAACAGAATCACAGTCTATATAGCTTGTGTGAGGTAAAGAGTGTGTTCTGCAGGCAGTTTAGGGAGGAGCACTAGAAAAAGCAGAATTGTTTATCCTGCACAGATGATAAGGGAGGGTTGCCACATGAAGTGATGCTAGTAGAGTGAATTAGAGCAATACCTGTGTACCTGTGTCAAAGGTTTGTCTTGAAGCCACAAATTCAGTTCAGTGTCTGAGCTCCGTAGCTTGCAACAACATAGCTGGCCTATGCCCAAGTTGTCTTCACCACAGGAGCTGAGAGCCTCTACTTGTCCACACTGTTTAGTGGATACCATCTAGTCCCACTCTGTCCTCATGCCCTGGATTTTCCTTAACTCTGGATGAGATTTCCTACATCATTTTTCCAAGACAATTCTGCTCTAATGTACTTCTTGTTTCTCTTACCAGTGTACCATTCCTTAACAAATGCTTAGTATTTTTGGTGTCAAGCCAGGTGTATTGAATGAAGGATTTGCCTGAGGACTTTTTTGTCAACTTCCTCTTGCCAGGTGGTATAGCCTGTAGCCTCTCCCTCATGATCAAGACTGAACTGCATTCTTTGTTTGAAAGAGAACTATGTTCTTTCCAACTAATATATCTATCCGGTAGGTCTTTTGAGAAAATGACTGTATAACAGTCTTATTCTGTGTGTTTATACTTGGTATGAGGACCTAAAAAGGCTGTTAGGAAATACCTATCTTAAATATGTACTGAACAAAATCCCATTTCTGTAATGATTTACTGGTTTTGGAAAACTAAATTCTGCTACAAGACACACAAATTCTATACAGATTACTTTTTATCTTGCATTTTATCCTGTTCTATATATCAACCCCCTGCAGCTTCTCAGAGACTCCCCTGACCCTAGGCTGGCGACAGTCCTGGCTAGACTAGCTGTTGTATAACTCTGGAGCTTCAACACTTTGCTGTAGTGACACAGATAAATTAAATAAATGGACCAGATTTTCACTCAACTCCTCCTACAGAAGAGTACTCCACAGTTGATTGGAACAGGGTTCTAGGTATCTCCATATCCATGACTATGGGGTGCACATACTACATGGGAAAAGGCTAGAGAGAAGATAAGTCACACCAGCAGTTGTTACAGTGGGGACAGTTGGACACATCTAATCTAGATTTGACTAACATAATCATGTGTGTTAGCTACATGTAAAGCCACCTGCTTACTTCTCCTTGATCATCTCTGGATTCAGCCAACAGAGAACCACTCTGAAGTCACTAACTCCCAAGCAAATGTTGGTTTGATCTTGTCTAAGTAAGGAGGAAGTTAACATTCTAGTCATAAATATTGCTTGTTTTGTTTTGAAGATAAGGGACTGCTGTTTTATTTGTGTTTCTTTCAGAAAAAAGGTCCCATGCCAGAAATTGGGGGGTGGGGGGGGTGGGTTTGCAATTATTACAACTTCTGCTGAGAAAACTTCCTGTTTACTGCACTTTTTCTTCCAGAGGTAAATAATAGGATAGTTTGTAGGAGAGAAACAAAAAATATACCCCACACAGTCTGCTTCAAATTATCCTGTAAAGACTTTTGAATCACAGAAAGCTTTCATAGCTTTTAATATCTTTTATTGCTTCATTGGATGTTTGTCAAAACCTGCATCTTGTTTAAAAAACATGAAACTGATCTTTCTGAGAGAGGAATGCCACATAACCCTTAATGATACTAAGTGTTTCTTCAAAATACTAGTTGTAATTGTTTATTAAGGGAAGATCTTACTCTTCTGAAGAAGTTTTACAAGTGTCTACTTTCTAAAACCTTCTTCAATTTTTACCTCATTTTGGATGTAGTTGCTCTGATAGGTTTCCCCAGCTGTCAATATTTCTCTCCATTAATTTGAATGTCTAAAATCTATCAATATGTTGTTCTTGTTTTCTGTAAACTAAATCTCAGCTTCAATCTTATAAAATACTGTACTAATCTGTCCATTTTCCATTAATACTTCCTACATAGTTACATTGATCTACACAAAATGAGCAGTCAGTCTTTCCTTTTCCTTTCATTAAATGACCTGCTAAGTCCATTAGATATTTCTGTGGGATATATTGGACATAAGCAACATGGCTGTCGATCCATACCAGTATAGCTGGAGAACAGATACTATAAATGCAAGTTCAGGGGTTATGCATAAGCAATTTTTTATGACTGACTGGAGGAAGAAGGAGAGGTTATAAAAGAATAGTCCATTTTGTAAAATAATGATAGCAACAATAAGGAAACAAAAAGAGGTCACTGAATGAACTCAGAAAAAGTCCAATTAAATAAACCCCTGCAGAGCTTCAGTGGGAAGGGGAGTAATCCATAGTTGAATCTCAGAATCCATCTAGGTCATGGATTCCTGGTTTTGGAGTCTTCAGTAGAGCAGCTTTCCTGGGACGTTCCTTGGCTTTAAGTCTCATTAAGGTCTGCCAAACTTAAATAGAGGTTTTCCATTGAAGAAAAGCCTCCTTTAAAGAAGTATAACATGGTGTTAAGAGCATTTATATTGCCAAATATCATAACACTCTCATGAGGCTCCAGCCTTTCCTGCCTAGTGACAGGAACTGACTTTCCTGTTTAGTGACAGTGATACTGCCTTTCCAGCCTAGTGACATGAACCCTTTTCTTGTCTACCTTCTCTGCCTTCCCCACTCACATCTTCAGAGGGGTATTGAAGGAGTGGAGTAGGAACAGGGTCACCTGTTCCACATGAGCTCATCCCTGCTTGGGCTAGGGAGCAAGAGACTGCCCTGATATTCCATGGAGATAAATCAGCCCAGCCTTAAAGTCTTTGAACTAAAACTCTTCTACACATTAGTTCTGAATTTGGCCTTATGGTATTATCAGGTAACCTTAAGGTAAAGGACAGTCAAGCTAGTACAAGCTCTTAGTGAATTATAATCAGATGGAATTTGTTACTTCTATCATTTTGGCATTGCTGATATATTGTCTGTGCATGCCTTGAAAACATCAAAGCTAACAAGTAGGCAAGAAACTGCAATGCTGACAGTGCAGAACAGGAAAAGGCTATATTAACGAAATCATGAAGGAACTGGTAGGAGCAAGCAAGTTAGCAAAACTCATTGTAATATGTACAGGTTTCCTGCTTCGGCATTGTCCTGGTGAACTTCCTGCTGCTTGCCAGGCTGGGAGTAAGGCAATGCAGTGATCCTTCACTTCATCAGCCCTTTATCAGTCAGGGCACAATTCATTATTACCACTGTTGGGCTGTATTCAGTTCTCAGTGACAGCAATGGAGGCTTTCCACTGTGGGTTGGAAAGGATATGTTTTCAAATTAAGATGCAGAAGGAAATCTTATATAAGTTGATTTGTTAGTTTGGGATGATGTTTTAGGAGTTGAAGTATAAAAATAGCGTGTAGAAATGCAACTGAGCAGCAATTCCCTCAGATGGTAAATGAGAAAAAAAAGATTCATGCCTAACTTTTCCCTGTCTGTCCATAGGAATATCACCAATAAACTAAAAGCTGCTGAACAAGGATGCCTGGCCTGAAAAGAAGGTAGAAACTAAATAATAATGCTCCTATGAGTTAAGTATACTCAGTGGCAGTCGCTGTGTTTCTTTTTCTTCCCCCCTTTTATAACCCCCCCTTTTTTAGATTTTAGATGAAGAAAACCACAAAAGTAATGAACTAATGCATTTAATATATTTATTAGGAGACTATAAATAATGTTGGATCAAAATCAAGGTCCCACTATTAATCTTCAAGACCATTGACAAACATGACTCAAGATTTCCCTGAGAAGTCGTCTCTGAATTGATGACATCTTTTAACAACCATGTTCCTTCAGAAACTATGAGCTTGTCAACCACAAGGGTGAAGCTTGTGGGAGCTGGAAATGTGGCTTCCTTGGCACCAAGACAAGTGGTCTGGATCTCATTATGGAGGAAATTAGAAAGTCAACAAATCTCACTGCACTGCCTTCAGGACAAAGTCTAAGGTTCACTTTTTCAACTTTACTTTTCCAAAGCTGCTGCTGAAAATACATGGAAAGAAGATACAAAAGTAAAAAGATAAAGTAAAAAGAAGGAAGAGCAAAGGAGAGAAAAGTAGCTGGTTGTGGGAAGACAATTATGTACCTTTTGTTGTTTACTGTGAATTTAATGATAATTTGTTGTAATCTGTTTTAACACTTGACATGGACAATTTTATAAGGATCTGAATAGGAAATTGTGTATATAGGTTTGTAATTATTTTTCTCTTGCTTTCAGTTCTGATGCTAAACACCATATCACCCAGATGGTTGAGTGATTGTTAATAACAGAGTAGCTACTTGAAAAATTACAGCTTATGGCTTTATTAGTGGAGTCTAAGGGCACCTTCTGTTGTTAGATACTTTGTAGTTTTTCAGTTTACTGACACATTTCTCTATTACTGTTACAGTAACAATAGCACAAGCATAGTAAGCTATGAGGTGACTTCCTGACGGTTTATAATCCTTTGTCACTGTAGTGTTTTTTAAATTATTCTGTAATATTTGCTTTGGTTGCTGATTTAGAGATATCGTTCAGATTTCATCTCTCCAACTGAGAAGTTTGTTGAACTACTGATCACATCTGAGTCAATATTCAATGGACTTAGTTACAAAGCGTCTGTAGAGGCTTGGGACATAGCTGTATTTGACAGTGGAGCCTGATTCAATCACACCCAAGATAACATGATTCAATTAGAACTTCATCCAGAAACAGTGGAGACCCCATCAATGCAGCATTACACTAGTGGTAACTAAACCTACTAGGCAGCAGAACGGGTGGGTTGGATGTGATACCACATAGTTTGTACAGAATTATGCCCTCAGTGGGTGTCTCTGGTAGGCCCTGTGCCCTGCCTCTGCAGATATCTGCCGACATCTTCAAAAATATGTGTGTCTTCCCATCCAACTTGACAGGTTCCTGAACTCCTTTAAATGTAGTATACTTGGTGGTGTGTGGGCATGAGAAACATTCATGTTTCATAGAATCATAGAATTATCTTAGCTTAGTATCTGCGCAAACTAAAGTAAATGCAGTAGCTGAAGGGCTAATTTTAATGCCATTTTTTTTCTCTGCAGAAAAAATTACGTATCAGGAAAATAGGTGGTGATTTCAATTTTCTCAGTCTAGTTTAATCTCACTCAAGTCATTAATAAGTAACCTGTTCTGGTTTTAGTATTTTATTCTGTTATTAATTTCAGGCTTGCCTAAAATTATATTCTTATTTGTCAATAGGCATCTGGTTGATAATTTCACTGCAGAGGCTTTTTCCTTCCCTTTCTTTCATTATTCTGTTCCAGAAAAACTTATTTTTCATCTGCCATGTATGCTGCTACTTTGTGTGCTCTGAGTTTCTCTGCTTTTGGCAAGGTCAGCTCTCAAAATGTCTTCTCTCTGAACTCCTAATTCTCTTAAACATTCCAAAACATGATAGTTTGTCTCTTAAGATCAGCAGCTTTGCCCTGAGAATGCTTAGGAAATAAATCAGCAGGACGTACATGATTACTTCTTTATAATTATACTGAAGTGAGAAGTAAGAAATATATTCCAATGTACTCCAATGCAAAAGGACAACATTTTTATGGGTGAGTTTTTAATTTTTTTAAAATAGCTTTAAATCACAGCTTCTCCTAACCTAGGTAGAAAATCTTGATGCCTAGATGGAGAATGAAAGATACAGTAAGGACTGCCAGCCTATGTGTGATAACCCCAGACCTCCATCCAAGTATATTATGCATCTGCTGTAGTCTGAATAAGCTCAACAGTAGACAGATGTGCACAAAACTGACTTAAAGAACTTTCTTTCACTATCTTTAACTATTTCTTCTCGAGAAGCAGCACATACTTTCAATACTGAAACAAGAAAGAGCAAAAGGGAAATCAGTAATGAAACACAGCAAGAAAAGGCACAATCATCACCAGCTGTTGTCCAGTTAAACTCAGTATTTCATGGGTGTTCACAAGAGGATACAGTTTTCCTTACACTAATATACCTTTCTAAATAACACTTACAAAAACAATGCAAAATAATTTTTCTATTATTTGCCACTTTAAGTATTTTTAAAGCTTTAAAAATTTTATATGTCAATAGTACTAATTTCATAAACTAAATAACTCTTTCCATTCTGACAACTTTATCAAAACAAAAGATGTTAGAATTAATAGTTGGAAATGTCTATCATTCTTACCTTTGCTCTTCTCTACTACACTTGCTTTTCTGCTCCCATTCTTAGGCTCTTACGACCCTAGGTCCTAAAAGCTGACAATCCAGTTGGACATCAGAGTACTGAATGTGATTAAATTGATATATTCACCTCTGTCCAGATACAGCTTGATTTTTGAAACAGCAGATTAATGAGTAGTGCAATCCTGTCAGGCCTCTGCATGCGGCTGCTGGTTACTGGCAATTCAGCAAGTATACATGGATACTGCTTTGTGATCTGCCTGTTTTGTGATAAAACAGGACGTTGTATTCAGGGGTGGCATTTTAATAGCTTTCGTTAGCATTTTAAAACATTAAAACCAACAGCAAGAATCAGAGAGAAAACTCCTCTGAGAAGTCCTGCTCCGTCTATCCATTCATTTTTGCAAAACCTTTCAAATCTTGGAATTTCTCTACAGGTAGACACTGATTTGAGGGTCATAATATAAAATTATGGGCTTCAAAACTAAGGTTTGCTGTTGATCCAGTTTTGTACTTACTATTGTATATCCTTAAAACAAAACAAAAGTAAAGATGAAATTATTAATTGCTTCTTTTTGTGAACTGTAATTATCTTAAAATAATTCCTTGGCAATTGCAGTATGACAACTAGCTCTTTAGACCCTGTTCGGGAGGCTGTAAGGCACAGGGGAACCTTGTCCTTTACAGCGTGAGATGTATATGATGATGCCACGGTAAAGGTTAAAACTGAGCTACAATGCAACAGAGACCAGTTCTCAGATTTAACCTGCAGGGAAACATTTATGATGTTCTCTCTCTCTGATATATTTTAATAACAGTTAACAATACTAGTTTGCTCTTAACCAAAGTAATGCCTTTCATGAAGAGATCTCAAGGCACTTACTGCATAGGAATTAATTTTTACTGCACCCTAATTAGAAAGAGAAGCAGTGTTTTACTTTCTGGCATTTTTTTTAATTAAACATACTTTTAATCTAATATTAAGTGCTATAAGAGACTGTGAGAGTGTGTATTTTTATATTCTAAGTTTCACTAGCTCTGAACTGGGGATAGTCTTGATGTGCTTTCAAGTCCAGAAATTAAGTTGAGTCTTTTCTAGAAATAACCAGAAAAACCCTATCAAACACCATTGACAGAAAGGAAAGACCAATATAGAAACACATCATAAAATAGAAAAGAATAATTTGAAGTTTCAGCTATGATAATTAATTTTTCTATTTTTCTTTCCACTTTCAAAATAAATGCTTTTTTGAAATCTTTCCATGCTGAGTTTCGGAAGGTTAACTTAGTAGCAACTCAGATTTTAGAACCATGTTTCAGTGAAAATATCCATGTAATTCAAAACATTTCATATATACAGTACTGTGTATTAAAAATCCCAATGTGATACATAAAAAACACAGAGCAGCAATATTAGGCTAACAAAAATGCAACTTATTTGCAAATGTACAAGAAAAACCTTCACAGTTTAGGGGAAAATTGTTATGCCTTCCTGTCACTTTTTCCTTATTTATTTTGACTCATTTTTTTTTGCCTCTTGTAACAGCAGGATAACATCTGTTCCCAGATAGGAGGCAGAAATTTGGCCTATAAATATTCACATAGGGGTTGGTATTCTTAGATGAAATGCTTTCCTTGAAGAGAAAGTCAGAGCACTTACTGTCAACGTGAGGTTGATTCCCATGTGGAGTTTTGAATGTGAACTTCTGGAACAATTGCTATGCTCTTCCTCAGAGGGATTTTTGTACCCAATTGCCTGAGTAATACTGGTTGCTACTTCTCTGCATGGTCAAGAGGAAAGCATGACCTAGAAGACATGATATTTTTTGATTGTATCCCAGCTAAAAAGTAAACTTAAGCTGTCCCCTATGGTCTACTTCATCAGTCTTATAGATGTTCTCTGTTACAATTGGGGTTTTGCATTTCTCTAGATTAATCAAAAGTCTGATTAATCCATGATGGTTATTCTCTACTTCAAAAGAGATTAAGCAATGTCTTATTGCTAAGAAAGGAGGAGATCTTTGTTGAAATAAAGAAACAAAAGTTTGAGGCTTGTAGTTTATCCAAGCAAAATAGTTTTCCACATCTCTAAGTTTTAGTTTACTGATAATTTTTGCTATTAGAAAATAGCAATTTATTATATTTATTATTATAATTTATTATGTAAAGTACTGGGACCAGTGCTGCTTAATATTTTAATTGATGATTTAGACAGCACGATCAAGTGCACCCTCAGCATGTTTGCAGATGACACCAAGACAAGTGGTGCAGTGGCCACATCAGAAGGACAAGACGTCACTCAGAGGGACCTAGACAAGATGGAGAAGTGGGCCTGTGAGAACTTCATGAGGTCTAGCAAGGCCAAGTGCAAGGTCCTGCACCTAGTTTGGGGCAATCCATGGTTTCAATACTGGATGGGGGAATCATGTGATTAAGAGCTACCTTATGTAGAAGGACTTGGGGGTGCTCAACAACGAGAAGCTCAATGTTAAGCCAGCAATGTGCACTTGTAGCAGCTAAGGCCAGCTGTATCCTGGGCTGCATCAAAAAGAGGAGTGGCCAACAGGTAAAGGGAGGTGATTCCGCCCCTCTACTGCACTCTCATGAGATGCCACTTGGAGCACTCTGTCCACTTCTGGAATCCCCAACAGAAGAAGGTTATGGAAGTATTGGAGTGGGTCCAGAGGAGGGACATGAAACTGATCAGAGAGGCGGGGCATCTCTGCTATAAGGACAGGTTGAGGCAGTTGGGGTTGTTCAGACTGGAGAAGAGAAAGCTCTGGGGAGATCTTATAGCAACCTTCCAGTACCTGAAAAGGGCATACAAGAAAGCTGGGAGGGGGACTTTTTACAAGGGCATGTAGTGACAGGACAAGAATGAGTGGGTCTGAGTTGGAAGGGGGAAGAATTATATTAGACATTAGGAAGAAACTCTTCACAACAAGGGTGGTGAGGCAGTTGAACAGGTTGCCTGGGAAAGCAGTGGATCCCTTCTCCCTGGAAGAGTTCAAGGCCAGGCTGGACAAGGCCTTGGGCAGCCTGATGTAGTGGGATGTATCCCTACCCAAGGCAGGGGGGTTGGAACTAGGTGATCTTTAAGGTCACTTCCAACCCAAACCATTGTGTGATTCTCTGATCATATGATTCTATGATATACACATGCAACATGCAAGTAGGTAGCATCAGGTAGCATGGTAATCTCCTCTCTGCTCTCTTGTTAATGACAGAGGAAGCTGTTGAACAAGCTAGTTGGTTTCAGATTCAGTGAGAATCTAGACTAGGGATCCTAAAAAAGACATGCAGGAGAAAAGGGCTGTAGGTAGGAGAACATCAGATTCAGAAAGAGAAGTACCAAATTGTGCTACAAGTCTCAAATGGGCTGCTTGTTTCATAGTGTTTCTCTATTTGTTTGTTCTTCCTTTTCATGAAGTTGAGCATTAATTGTTTCTGTTGCTTCATATTCAACTTTTTTGTTTTGTTTTCTTGCCCTTTGATGTGAATACCACCCTTCAATGATGAGTGGATGCCTTTGCTGACTCCCCCATGGTTTCTGCTTTTAATGTGAATATGCATTGGTAAAATTTATGCCAGTGAGGAGACCCTGACTACCGCTGCAATCCCATCTAAGCTTCCTCTTCAGGTGCTCTGCAAGGGAGGGAGTTACTACTGCTATTCCTGTGATGAATATATTTAAGATGTGCAAAAGAGGATACACAGCTGGCACAGTTTTCCCAAGGATAAGTAGGGTCAAATGTTTTATGTGAAAGTTGGCTGTGTCTTAGAAGATACTCACTTGCTTCAATGCCAGTTTTTATTCAGGCCTCATTGGAAGAAATTCTTTATAACCTCTAGTACATGGAAATGGATGACCATATTTAATTATTGTTCCTGTCCCCAAAAATCCATGAATGTACAATAATATGCTAAAGGTTGGATATACCTGAACAAATCTTTTAACGTAATCCAGGTTCCAAGGAGCCTCAGTCACTACTGAGTGCTTTCTTATACTTCAGGGTTTTACTTTTTCTTCCCTGTAATTATTTTTTAGAAGTCTGGAAAAATAATTTGTTTCCTTGCTGTTTATTTCCTTTTGAGTTTGGCAGGTATACAGGTTTTTCTTCCATTTGTTTGCATAGAATTATGCAGTGCTACAAGCACTCCTAGTAACAACATGTCACTTGAAATTGTAGAATGAGATTACCATAACTAGCATAGTTGCTCTTAACACAATTGTAGATGCAAAAGTTGATAAACTGAAGTGCTAAATGCAAGAATCACGTACCATTTTCAGCCAGAATCAGCCAGAGTAACATATGGATGGTGATACCTGGCATGGCAAAGTGTTAGTCAATCACAGAGTTTACCCTTCCCTTGCTGCCAGGCTAGAAGCATAGTGATTATCCTGGTGCCATCTCTGCGTGCTCTGAGTGGCTGAAGGCAAGGAGATGTTCTAAACTGGTTGGATGTTTGATGCAAAATTGTTGCAAAGCTTTTGGTACATTTGTGCTCCCTTGTAGCATCTTGCATTTCCCCATATTTCTTTGTAATCTTCAAATAGCAACAGATAGAATTTCACTCTGTATTCAAAATGGCAAGAAAGTGTGGTGTGCTTTTTTTTCCTTTCTACATTCAACTCCTTTGGTTCTTACAGTGATAGCACACTCATTTGCTTTAACGTGAGCTGTGCTTCTGTGTGGACTACTTATCTGGGCCTTTAGTTGTGAAAGATTCATGCTTTCCTGTTGCAAGTATTTCATTCTACTGCAATATTTTTCAGTCTTCTCCTGTTTGTTTTGTGTATGTGTGCTTACTGTGAAAATATAAAACACAAAAAAACACTGCTAGAAAGCATATTGTATAATGCAGACCATAAAAATCAAATTTCATTCCCCTTCTTCCTCTTTGTCTCTGTTTGGAAGGATAGCTGTTATTTCCACTTCAGAAATCAGAGCAGATTGACTTTTCATAGCTGCATATAAAGGAAGCGATGCCACTCTTCATCTGAATGTTATGATGAAACTCTCCTTTCTGTTTACAGTTCTTAAATGTCTGATGCATTGGCCAGGACTGTCCCTAGGTCCATCATTCTGTTTCCTTGAGGCTTGTGGTATAATTCAATGATTCATTTAGATGCAATTCAGATGCTATTACCTTGTTCTCCTAATGGAAGCCCTTCCACAGGAAAGGTTAAGCCATGGTTGAAGATTTCATGACTATTACAAAGTGAATAACAGTGTCCTTGTAGCTTCTTTTCTTCATGACTGATAAAAGGAATCAAGCACATTTGTAGATTAACTGTAATTCACGTAACTTTATGTAACTCTTTCACAGATACGAGTTCTGACACACACACAAAAAGAGACTAACCCTATATCTTGAGAACCAAGAATGTCACAGTGAGATAAGGCTCAGCTCAATCACTTCACTTGATATTACTGGATACGTGTACAAATAGAGATATTTTCTTACTCTTGTCTGAAAAATGTTGGTGTGCAAGAGTGAACAGTGAGTTAACATCAAGTTTCTTGAGAAACTGAAGAAATTATTGACAGAGGTTTACAGTGAGAAGATTCCAGAGATGAAGTTGGTGCTCAAAAGGACCCAATNGAACTGTTTTGAAGGTAATCATAGTTGATTTTTGTAATTTGTTAAATAAAAAGCGTAACAGGTATTAAGGCTGTTTTTTTCATATTTTATTATATAGACCTACATGCATGTTTAAAAAGAATTCTGTAAGATAGAAGGAAAACTCAACATAGACAGCTGTATTTCCCAACATCTTCCATAGAAATTCCTGCTGTCATGGGCTTCAGCATCAATGGGAATCTTCCCAGCAAGCTTCAAGTACAGTGAGGTAACAAAAAGCCTCTAAAGTCCAGTGAAGGTCTCTCCACATTGGCAGATGAGGATTAGACACAGGCATATGCAAAAGAGCACCTGGTTATGATTTACAGCATCATTCTTGCCTGTTGGCAGTGTATTGTTCTCATGTAATGTTTTGGGTTTGGCCTGCTTCTGTTTAAAAACTGAAACACATTTTTCTGGGAAAGTAACTTAATGCTAACGTTGTTTGCTACATGTCTCATAATTTCATTCAATATATTTGGGTTTTATTTTAATTCAGTGTATTAGCAACAGAAATAACAAAAGTGATTCCTTAGGTTTTTATTTAGACTACAACAACTTCCAGGAAACACTTATAGACATGACTGTAATGCAAATAAAACAATAAAGATAATATTATGGGAAAGTATGCTTGCTGTTTTTGGAGTACCGCCAAAAAATATCAGCTAAAAATCCCCAACCACTTTTGCCTGTGTAAGTTTAGTTTTATTTTAAAACTCTTACATTAACTAACAGAAGTGTACCTTAGTAAGATATTTATCTGCACTGTATCATCGTGCTAGTTGCTTATGTAAGTGCAAGGAAGACTAGACCTGTATTACCTTGTTTTTTCTTTATACTGTAGCAGAAGATTGTAAAGCCTTCAATATACTTGAACATATGTGTATTCTTAATTAATGCCTGTGATCAAATCACTTTGCTATGAAGAAAATTCAGTAGATTCAAATACGATTTTTAAATCACTGGATGATGTTATTTGTACAAATGCATATAACCAAATCTTTACAGTGTGCTGTAAGTGTAGAATGCTTACAGCCCTGTGAGGGCAGCTGCACTTGTGCCATTTTAACTGTGTGTCTGTCACATGGTGTAGGTGGAGTGTGGAACTGGGTTGGTCAACAGAGTGTCTGTCATGTTACAGTTCACTGTGTTGGATGTCTGCCTTTCAAGTTTTATTTCCCCTCCAAAGCACAAGGAGACCAAACAGCCACCTAGGAATGTCAGTGTACAGTATTGCAATGTCTGCAGTAATGTCCTGGAGGAACTCAATGTGTGTCTACAAGCTGCAGTCTTTCACTAGTGTAGTACCAGCCTTGGTGTGTACAGCATGGCCCTGGGAGCAGCTTGATAGCCCCTGCAAGCCCCAGCTAATGCAGCCAGCCTGCTTCCAGCTTCTAACCAACTTCCTTAGAGCTAACATAAGTAACCTTGCCTGGCACTGCAATTTGTTATACAGACATATCTTGACTGAGAATCCATAATGCACTCATGATCTAGCTCTCTATTAGAAAGTGAAAGCTTTTGTTCTGCGTAGAACCATTTCTAGAAATGTCTGACATGCTGTTATATCTGTAGTTGCCTGGGTTTTTCATGTGTTTATTTTTAGAAAATCTCAGGAGTCCCAGTTAACTAAGGCTCTCAACCCTGATCTAAATTATAAACCCTAGTAAAGTGGAGACAAAGCACTATGGAGAACCAGCCCCTCTCTGTAGTTCATGTGTGACTACTTATAATTATTTAAGTATTATGCCACAGATTATGACTATGTTTTTTAAAATCAAAGATTTGACCTTCTGTTTATGTTGCTGGCAAGAAATATGGCTTATTTAAAAAAATTTAAAAAAGGAAAGAGAAAATATTTTAAGAAAGTGGAGACACAGCTGCTGACTTTACCAGAAGAAATGCTGTTCAAAATCTGTCCTTCCTGACTCAGAGTGTGAAAAGGTCAGGGCAATTGAGTCAAGGTTATAAGGAAAGGGAAAAGCAAGGAAAGAGGAAATATTTGGGCTTAATACCTAGAGTATCACTTTTTTTTAAAAAAAATCTCCATTTATTACATACACAGAACTCATATCACAGTTAAAGACAGGTAAAGTTGTCTGGTAGACCACCTGACACTGATTGAGATACAAGATATCCTTGTCCCATGGAGAGAAAGAACAGCACAAGTTCACGTATAAGACTTACGCCCTGTCCATTTCTTTGGGTGGAAAGTGGAGACTCAGAAGTTAAGAACTGAGAAAGGAATCAGTCAAAGAAAAATGATTTGTGGCAAGCCCACCAAAAGAAAAAAAATTTCCTTAGACACGTGTAGATGCTGTTTCTACTTGCTAGTTGAGTGAACATTTTAATGTAATACTGGAATCTGAGTAAAAATGTTAACTTAAAGAGGAGGAGGGTTTATTGGAGAGTGGGGTGCAGAAGATCAAGAGTTATGTATGGTTGAGGTACAACCAGTGTAAGGAGCACCTGCAGTAAGGAAAAGGAGGAACATGGGTACCTATCACTGAAAGCATAACCTTATTCATATCTCCTAATGCTCCCAGGTACTTTATGCTTTCTCTCTGCCTATCAGATTGGATCATTCATGGGCCAGGAACAAAGTAATTGGTTTTGAAGTGGCTAGAAGATAGATTACAACAGATATTGGCAGCACGATGCTACTCCCTCCCCCCAGACCTTCCAAGGGTCCATCTAAGCTATGAGAAAGAACTTCAAAATTATCTAGTAGAAGTTTTGGATTCATTGAAAGCCTCATAAAATAAAAGTAATGTGAGCAGAATGTAAAATGGCCAATGTACATGGTCTTGTGGCTAGTCCTGTAGCAAATCCTTTCATATTTCAGCATTTTATTGCTTTAACTGTGCCAGGCTTCTTACTGACAATTTCTGTGGCCACCTTTTATTACAGACTCATTCTCTTCTTTTGATTTATTCCCAACCATGGCTCTGGGTAACATCAGTTAAATAGGAATAGAATCATTGTGCTAGGTGTGCTTATTGCACAACTTTACAGGCATGCCAGTGCATAGCTGTCAGCTGCTGTTTCTCCAAGTACAAAATAAGTATCACAAGATCATCTATGGTTTTCTTTTTGAGAAAAAGAACTGCATATGCTTGTGGAAGGGAAGGCAGAAGGAGGATAGTCAGCCAAAGAGCACATAATATTCTATTACAGTTTAAATTATTAATTTTTTTTTTCTACATCAGATTTGTTCAGAAATATTACTTTTAGTGTACTTTAAAAGATACCTGAAGATGGAGCTCATTGCCATTGGCCTCATACAAGAAGACACTCACTCAACATAAATAAAAGGAAATACAATATAGAATTTTTAGTCAATTACAAGAATTTTTTTTCCTTCTAACTTGGAAATTGAGTTTGTAATGAAGAAATAGGATGTTGGTACTGTTGCCTTTTTTTTTTTTTTTTTAAAAACAAGCAGAGGTACCATTACATTTCAATTAAGATACAGTCCTGCTAACAAAGGACCTATGTAAACATCTTTAAGGAAATTTCTTCCAATGTTTGCCATTTAAGACAGGTGGAGAGTGGTGAACAAGGGTTATCCAGTCTGGAAGTTTTTTGTTTTAAGTTCTAGTGCTTTCTGATCTGATGTACCGACAGGTCCTTAAAACTGTGTTCTTGTATGGCATTTTTGAGTGTGAAAAGTTTAGACATAAAATAAAGTAGGACTGTGGTAAACATATGAATACAATTAGCTGTGGATTGATGAAATTGTGTAGAACAAGGAGTCATTACAGACATACAGTTTACTTTAGTGGCACTGGGTTCACACTAAATCTGCTTTCCACAAATGTTTAAATAATCTTCAATTATCTGCAAAGATCTGCTTTTACAACACTCATAATTTATCAGGTATTAAAAGACCAGTGTTTTGACAGCATAGCTATTTTAAATGCAACTCGCTATTTCTACACCATTAATCCAAATCGATTAGCACTCTAGTTTTCTGACTCTGAAGAATGTATCCCAGATGTACACATTTTGGGAAATTATATTTCTTTTTCTATGTATGTTGAAGTTCAAGACTGTCTTATGTCAAGTATGCATGTTTTTGTCTGTATCTTGTGAGAGTCGAGGTCCAATAGCTTATCAGAACAAGTACATATGAGTGCAAATCAATCACCCTGCTTTGGCTGATTGCTGAATCCAAAAGGAGACCTCTTGCAAAATAAAGTGGATGAGTATTCTAGAATTACATATCCTAGAAGACAGGGGAAGATATCACTTTATTTACTCAACAGGCTTACTAAATAATTTGATAAAATAATGTATTTTTAAGAAGATGAGGGAAAAACACTTCCAGTTAACTGTGTTTTCTTGGAAGCCAGCATTTGAGAGGAGATTGTGAACTATTCAGTGTTGTTTAGAGAGTCCTCATTTCTGTTTCTCCAACTGCAAGCTCTCTCCAGTTACCATTTTCAAAAGTTCCTTAGCAAGGACATTTTCTTTAGAAGGATTAAGAAGATAAAATTTTGAAGGATTGGTTATCATTTCAGCATTTAAAATTTTGTAGTTTCAGGTTAAAAGTCCTGAAAAACTCACTGAACTTAGGTCTTTAAAAATCGTGGAATGTAATTGAGTATCGTAAGTTGAACACAATGAAACTGAAGACCTAGAACTCTATAGTTACTTTTGCCCATACAATTAACTTTGAATTTATGTATTTGTGGATCTTTCCCCTTTTACTTTTATTCTGTAAGGGAGTAAGGTAACAGCCACACTGGTTTATCACATTGAGGTATAATTGTAAAAAAGTTAAGAAAATTGTCTCAATTAAAACTCAGTCTCAGCTGACAGATGGTTTCTGCACTGTTTCACCTTTCAACAATTTTACAGTGCATCCAAATATGTAATGCAGTTTGAGACAACAATTTTGTTGGTTACTAGGAAAACAGAGTTATTTCTGTCATACTTGAATGTGTTTCAGTTTCCAATGCAAAAAGAGTAACTTAGGCAATATTCCATGAAACTTCTGGTCACCAATTCCTCTGAAATCTACTGTTTACCAAACTGGAAATATCTTCCACAGAGGCTGATGCAGCAGGGATCCAATTTTATAGCATCTTTTTTTTCCTAGGTGTTCATTTAGTTGCCTTGTTCTTTTCTAATGTTTCCTAAAGAGGTCTCTGTGGTTTTCAGTATCCCACTGGCACTATTTTTTCATACATGACATACAAAATTTTAGATACTAAACCATTTCCTAAAGATGGAACCAACTGACATGTTGCACTTACTTGTGTTTTTGTATGAATGATGTGTCTGTGTTTAGAAATTTTAGAAGAATTTGTAAGTATGAACTTTGTCTCTGAGCAGCCCAAAAACTGTATTCAGGCAGCCATATGATGATTAGATGGAAGAAAATGAAGAGTGTTACATGCTACCATTTTTACAGTTTCTTGTGTGATATGGAGAAATGAAAGCATATTTCCACTTAGTATAGTTATAATACAGTACAGGCAAGGCTCTTCTCTCTTCTTGCTAGTGAAGCCTATCACTACCTCAAATGTGCTAGAGGTAGAGTACTCTGTCTCCATGGATGTCCTTGATAGCCAGACAATTATTCACCTAGTTGGCAGGATGTCCATATGAAGCAGTAACAGGATAAAATTGTGTTGAAGGTATAATAGCTTGAAAATCAAAAAGGAAATAGTAATTTCCTGCGTAGATATGATGTCTTATTTCTATTTCCTCCCACTACTATTGTTTTTAGAATTGTTGGTCTTGTTTGGACTCTTAGCAGTCACATGAGTGGTTTCTCAGAAAGGAAAACCTGATAGACATAAAACTAAGAGAGAAAATGAGACTGTGAAAGAAACAGTTAGGAGTTGGTGATAGACTGGAGTGCTGGAGTACCTCTGTTATCAAGACAGACTGTGGCAGTGGGGGTTGTTCAGCCTGGAGAAGACAAGGATCCAGGGAGACCTTATAATGGCCTTCCAGTACCTGAATATGGTGTACAAGAAAGCTTGAGGGGGGAACTTTTACAAGGGCATGTAGTGACAGGATGAGGAGGAACAGCTATAAATTTGAGAGGGGAAGATTTATATTTGACATGAGGAAGAAATTCTTCATTATGAGTGTGATGAGGCACTGGAACAGGTTGTCTTTCTTCTATTTTTTTCCCCAGTGAGAACTTGATGATCCCTAAAGGACTCACTTTGACTGGGGACAGTCCATGTGCTACCATGCCCTTTGTTGCTGAAGATGGACTCGTATGTTTTGTTACAATTGTTGATTTGTCTTTTGTGTTTAATATGAACAATGCAAATACCCTTACTATCATTGTAGAGTGGGCAAGACCTGTGTTACAGATTTTGGTTTCACTGACTTGAATGTTCCCTTTCCTAAGGATTTTACATATTCTCTGTTACTACTACTATTGCTTCCCAGGAAGTGAGGTGTAGATCCACTGCTCTTGACTGGGAGCAGGAGAGTAGTGATGAAAGATACTCTTTGAAGACAACATCACCACATGGATTTGTAAGTTCTATCTTTGGCATCCAAAATTCCATCTTTTGGAGAGACCAGATTATTATGAGGCTGTGATTATGTGGTCAAGCCAATTGATAACTAGTGCATCAAGTTATCTCATACTCTGGTTTTAAGCCACCAAAATCTGACCCAATGTGATTGTGGTCACAAAATTCAACCTTAAAACTTCTGCGAGAATAAATGACACCCTTTGGAGTACTCCAAAGGTTCTTTGGATTCTGATTGGGTACTCACCCAAGGGACAGAAAAATAAGAGGAAGAACTGTAGTATTAAACTTTGAGCTGTTATTGTATCAGTTCACCGGTGTCATATTTGGTTTGTGACCACTATTTAAGCCATGGGATGGAGAGTAAAGACTGACTTTGTCACTGGTATTGTTGTCTTAAGCATTACCTGAGTGCAGGACTGTCTGTTTGCACCTGAGGGCCTTGTCTGTGGCACTGGGTTCAATGAGAGGGGATGATGTAGGAATAGGTATGGCTTCCCTCACCTTCCTTCCCTTGCCTGTGATGGGCTGGAGTTGCAGCTACAGCAGAGGTGGGGGAACGGAGGGAGGGGGTGAAAAGACTGCACTCCTCCCTCACCCCTAACCTTACTGCCCTGGAGCTCACAGACCTTCCTAAAGGAGCTTCTGGGCGTGCAGAACAAGACCAACCCTCAGATGCTAATGGAGCATGGACTCGCCCTAAAAAAAGAACTTGCAAGATGCCATGTGGTCCACACCCGCCATACCAACAGGACCAGCCTAGAAGAACTACCAGACCCCAAGTTCTTGAAGAATTGTTGCTAGAGCTGTTGCTGGATAGACCATTCATTCCTGAGAAACTGCCATGGCCCTTTGAAGTGGTGTCCCTCTTTACCCTCCTTTGCTGGCATTGTGGTGTGTATATCAGATTAAATCCGAGTTGTGTTTATTTTGACCTTGCCTATGTTCAAAATATCAGATTTTGTGGTCCAGGCAGTGGTCCCTGACACCATATCATAAGCAAATTGAATTAACAGGAAGCAAGAGCAGAGGATGGTCTATCACTAGCTGGCATTGCAGAGGCAACCACGGAGTAGAGCTCTTTGCAAACTTGGAAGAATTGGAATGGCCAATGTGTCCTCCAATGGACAAAAAAACTAGATCCAGCAGAGAACCCAAAATGAGACACTGTCGCAGGAACACCTCGATGAAGGAGAATGACATATTTGTTATTAAGTAAAACAGTGACACAGCCAATGTCCTTGCATCACCCAGTGTTTTATATTCACTTTGATAAGTAAAGTTGTTTTGCCAAAATGCTGTAGCACTAAACCAGCGACAATTTGTTAGAATTCTTGTACTACTTGATGGGCCCCAACAGTGAGACCATTTTCACAAATAAAGAAAGATGGATTGGTTTAATCCTTTTTTTCTTAATGAATTAAGAGCTGCAGGAGTTCACAGTGGCTGAAAGCATAGCTTAGCTAAACCTGCTGCTTCATAGGTAGACACACAATAGTTCTGCTGGTCTTTTGCATGAGAATGAATTTGACCTCAATTAATGTTACAACGAGTCTCCTTCCTGGAGCTACCCCTTGTTCAGCAGTTTCTTCCTTAGGCATTTATCTCAAGAGTGGTTTAAAATTCAGGCATTAATGTTCCTCAGAACCAACAAGAGAGATGCTACACCTTTGCTAACGTACTAGAGCCTAGGCATACATTTAAGAAAGGGAAAAATTCTTATTATTTCTGCTACTCGTATCAGTGAATATGTAATTAAAACTGCACAAAATTACCTTTGTAATGTTCCCAACTGTATTTTATTAGTAGGCCCTTAAGAATTTGATGAAGAAAGCATTTTAATGTTTTCCTTAGCCCTTAAAATGGGCTAACAGCCATACAACATAGTTTAGAACAGTCGTCTTCTTTTTGTGTGAAATCCCTTGTCTGAAACCAAAAGCACGAGCAGTAGCTCCTCCTGATTTCCATGTGCTATATTATCATTGTGATAGTGATGATTTCCTGGTATTCCACTGAGTGTGATGTAAATGAGGCTATACCCAAGATCACTCTGCCCTAATGTCTTAATCCACAACTTGTATTCAGCCCAAGCAGTGAATATCATGAGTGTCTAGAGGAAGAAGGGCGTCCTCTGCATGACTAAGCAATAGGTAGATGAACAGAATATGTCATAACATTACACTATAACTCTTCATGCTACAGCAAACCTGATGCACTGATATTGCACAAGTATCCTTGCCCACACAACATGTAACAAAGAAACAGAGGGCCTTTGAGGTTTTTTTGTTATTTCACAAAAATCTATTTTAACAGCCTTTTTTTCAGGAAAGGATTTTCTCAATGCAGTGCTTTTATTTGAAATTATTCCTCCATATTCATATTCTCTCAAACACAACCTCTGCTTTTCATTGGTGTAATGAGACCATCTCTGTTCTAAGGACGATCTGCTGCAAGTACTTTCAATCTGCATAGTCAGTTTGGTGTGTTAGAAGTCTCTACACCTTGAAATATTTAACTGGCAAAACAGAACACTTCTTTTCTGGTCTTGTTCACATTAGTCCTTGAAAAGTTAACCATTTAGCTATTTTTTTTATTTCTGAAGTATTTCCTATCCTCAATCTGCAAATCTCTGTCATCGTATCAACAGACATGTTGTGTTTTATTTTACTTCTTAAGACTGAAATGGAAATAAAATCTTTGGCAACTAGATTTCAAAAGGCTCTTCCACTCTTGCAGTAAGAACAATATCAATTTGGTTGTTTATTTTCTGATTACTTGGAAAAGGAGGATAAATATAATGTTGAGTCAGAGTGGATATTTTTGCCTTAAACATTTTGTCCAGTGGGCAACAGTGCAGGACCAGGCACTAGGACCAGGCACTCCCCGCTAGCCCACTCTCCACACCGCCCCCTACCCCCCTTCTGTTTCTCTCTAGCAGAGCCATCTGGAAATGGAGCTGGGGGACACAAAGGATGGGGAAGAGAGGGAATGGAGAGACTTGGGCCATGCGGCCGCGCTGGGCAGGGGCCATGAGGTCGGGACTCCCAGAGGAGCAGTCCACCATGCGGGTGCTGGGCCATGGGGGCACCTCTCCAAGCTCTCTGCCGTGCCAGCACTGAGGCACAGACCTGGATTGGAGCAGCCTGGACAACGTGACCAGACCACGTGGTGATACAGTAACTTCTTATTTCTTCCTTTTGTCTTTCTGTCTTTCTCTCTACCTCCTCCCTCTCCCCCTGACCTCACAGTGTGCATGGTTGATTGGGTCTTAGGGCTTGGGTTGTTACTGGGAATTCATTGTTGTGCACCCCAGCATCTCGGTGTGTTTAGGTTTGCCAGAGTTGGAAATACTGTTTGATATTCACCCTGGGAGTAACCTTATTGGCCTCCAGATTGCCACACAGACAAATGGATCCACTTTTCCTCCCCCCTTTGTCTGGGTTAAGACATATACTAATCTTTCTTATTGTTATTTATCATCTTAGAGATTTTATATTAGTTTTACTGACTGGAAAAAGAATTTATACTGAACCCATAAATTTTTTATAGCAAATTTACTATCACTGTATTTTTCTTTTTACTTTTTCTTGCTTGAGATTAAGTTGCACCAAGTAGCAGTGTACTGTTCATCAATTTGCAAGTTAACCTTGTGAATTTTGGAAGTTCTAATCCTCAGTTTCATTTGCGTAAAACCAAGCTGTATCCATCACCAGTCTGCATAATTTATATTGACTTCTTTACTTTTCTAAAAGTATTGCATATTGGGTGGTTTTCATTTACTAACCTTGACTACATTCAGTTCACTTCTGCATCATAGCTCAAGTAGCCATGTATATTTTGGTGATGCTCACATTGCCTCCAAGTAAGTATATCGTGTGAACAGCTCTAGTAACCTAAGATTTTGGAATATATTTTAAACTTGAATGCATGTTTCTGCACTCCCTCTTATCTCCTACACCACGTACATGATAGATTAGAGATTTCTTGGTTTAAAATAGACACTGAGAAAGACTGTGTCTCAACCCAAAGGGAGGAGGAAAAAGGTGGGTCTGTTTGTCTGTGTGACGATCTGGAGACCAAAGGGTTACTCCCAGGGTGAATATCAAACAGTATTTATTTCCAGGAGGCACAACAACGAGCTAAGGTACGCAGCCACTCGGAGTTACAGAAATAAATCCCTGGTAACCCAAGCCGCTATGATCCAAACAGACACTCACACTGTGAGGTCAGGGAGAGAGGGGAGGTAGAGAGAAAGACAGAAAGAGAAAGAGAAATAGAGACTGTATCACCCCGTGGTCCGGTTGTGTGGTTTAGGCTGCTCCAGTCCAGGTCCGTGTTTCAGTCCAGGTGCTGCCCAGGCCCCATGGCGACCACCCAGCACCTGGTTGCCTGACCACCCTGGGACCCTGTTGCGTGGCAAGTCCACGGACCCCCGGCTGTGTGGCGACTGACCCCACCCCCACGCTTCTATTTCCTCCCACCTCCTCACAAGAGCTGCGGGGGATGGGGGGGGCAGGAGGAAGACCTGACCTCAGGGGAAGCCATGCAGTCATAGTGCCCACTGGATAAAATGTTTAAGGCAAAAGCATGCAGGCTGACCTGACAGACTGTCTTAGAGATTCAGGCATATACCATATATTTTATATAGTACTGGGCTACTGAATTTACTTGAGAATAGGGAAGGATTATTTTTGTAGTTCATTAGTTATTTTTAAAACACTGTATCACCTTCTAGCTGAGTTCTTTTGCTAGAGACACTGCACTGGGAAATTTGGTGATAATGCAAGGATGGAAGGGTTTTGTGGGTTCCAATTACACAGTCATGAAATCTAATGTAAATTCTGGTTCATGAAACAGAAAAAAAGAAAATAATATATCAAGAGCTTAGTTATTATGATGTAGACATTCAGATTCTTTAGTGATTGTATGAAAAGATTGGCTATTTATTGCTTAATGAAGGTTTTACATAGTATCTTTGGATTTCACAGGTTTTTCTCTGATGTATAATGCACATCAAAAATGAGAGGAAAAGTAAACCTGTTGTTTCATTTTACTTACTGTTGCTTCAACATTATTTTGTGGTTTGATGAACATATATTTTGCATATCTTTGAGAGTGTTGCTGTGTACATTAGGGCCATTTCAGAAGTGGTGACCTAAGTCTTGCATTTAAAGTTTCCCTTTCCTTTCACACTTATGAGTGATTTGCTCCTGTAAGTAAGTGAGGAAATTAACAGAGCTGGTTTGTTGGATATGACCTATGTCAAACACTAGGCCATATTCTGCAGTCCAATGTAGGACATCCCAAGAATACTTTGAAATTTCTTACTTATTAGATGTGTGGCCTTCTCTTGAAAAACACCGTTAAACTGGCAAAAGAGAACAACAGTTTTGTGATGTGGTAAAAACATTTTTTCCACTTCAATTTCAATACATTTGTAGAACAGCATATGAAACTGGTAAGATTGTGGTACTGGAGTTCACTCAGACAATTCAAAATAGGATTTATTGGCATCCTTGAGTATACTGTAATCTGTATGGTTTCAGAAAGAAAAAATCTGTATTTGTATTGATATGACTTTATAACTTTATTCTAACAGTATTGATTTAACACTGTAGCAGTGATCTGTAACATTTTCCTAGTACTGATTAGATATGTGTATTGTCTGGGGATTGGCAGATACAGATCAGTACTATATAGAATGAAAACTACACATCTGTTTGAATTAACGTGTGAGAGTAAATGTGTTCTATACACTTTCTAAGTCAACAATGTGAAAAACAAAACAAGTGTAGCTTACCAAGCTATTCCATACCAATGTGTTCTATGTAGCTAAGCAAAGGAAAAATCTCCTAACTATTCCCCCTTCTAATAAAGTTTGGTTTTAACTAAACATTCCAGCAAAATACTGTAGAATGTCCTTAAAATATCATTCAACTCCTTTTCTGGACTGGTGCAGAAAGGATTATGACTGTGTAGAGTCTGACATTAATAAACTTTATTGGGAATTTGGGGGTTGGAAAATATCTTAAGGTTATAACTTTTTTTTAAAAAATGTTGGTTTTAGCAGCTATGAAACTGCATGGAAGTGGCCATGAAAGCTGCAAATTAAAACAGAAGAAGGATCAGAAAAAAATTACAAGCATGTACAGTTTAGCTTCTACTAGTCTGAGTGCTCATCCTTCCCCTAAGCCCATATATTATTCTGAATAATGTAATGAAAAAGTGAGACAAAGAGTAAATGCAGGCATAAAGAACAGAAGAAGAGGAAAGGTGTAGAAAGGCTGCATTATGTATGAAAAATATTTAAAGTTCCCTTCTTTTTCCAAAAACGAATGTGGTTTAAAGGGCCTATATCTTTCTATTCCTTGTGTATCTTAGGTACTGCAATGCAGGTAGAGTTGCTCTGTGCTTAAAACATCCTCAGGCTTGTTCAGTGCCTTTTCACATCTACAATTTAGGCGAAGGACTGGTTTGACTGTCGTGATTATATGGGGAAAAGCAAAAGTTGTGCCAAACCATAAAACCTCCTGTTGTAGCCAAAGCACTGTTGTGGCATGACCACAGTTGTGCTGCTGAGGTGTAGGGAAAAAATTTCTTTGTACTAATCTGTCCAGCAAGGTCCTATTTCACATCCTTCTTTTGTTACTATGTCTCAGTTAAACCTGCCTCCAGTTGTACCCCTTAGTCAGAAAAGGCAATCAAGGATTGGCAGTAAGGTGAGGGAAACATTAAACTACTTCTGGATATCTGCACCATTTCCTTAGCTTGACTGACACTCTTCTTCCTATATGTAGCCTTCCTATATAGCCTTTGACTTAGGCAATTGAAGGTATTTCCCATCTCTTGAAATGAAAAAAGTTTGTTATGAGTCTTTTTGCTTGTTTTTCATTCTTGTTGATGGCTGTTTTGATAGATTTTTTTTTTTGTGAAGTTCATTGGGTAAATTTCATTTTCTAACAAATAGTCACAAACACTGTTTGTCAACAATCAATAAAATAGTTCTTCATAAAACAGCACAAATTAATGCATATGCTTGATACATCTTTTATATGAGTCATTCATAAAAGTCCGGGCAATAATTATAACAGGAATAGATGGATAGTACTAGGCATAAAATGTGAAGAACAACTTCAGAAGACTTGAACTGCCAGGTAACTCTTGAAGATTGACCTTGGAAGGACTGAAGGCAACATCTAGTTCAATCCCCCTGCCATAGGCCAGGACATGTCCCATTAGATCAGGCTGCCCAAGGCCCCATCCAACCCAGCCTTAATCACCTCCAAGGATGGGGCATCAACAGCTTCTCTGGGCAACCTGTTCCAGTGTCTCACCACCCTCATCATGAAGAGTTTCTTCCTAATGTCTAATACAAAACTGCCCCTCTCCAGTTTATACCCATTTCCTCTAGTCCTATCGCAACAAGCCTTTGTGAACAGTCCCTCTCTAGCTTTCTTGTATACTCCTTACAGGGAAGGTTGCTATAAGATCTCCCCAGAGCTTTCTCTTCTCCAGGCTGAACAAACCCAATTCTCTCAGCCTGTCCTCATAGCAGAGGTTCTCCAACCCTCTGATCAGCTTAATCACCCTCCTCTGGACCTGTTCCAACAGTTCCACATCCTTCTTATGTTGGAGATTCCAGAACTGGATACAATACTCCAGGTGGCATCTCACAAGAGAGGAATAGAGGTGCAGAATCACCTCCCTTGACCAGCTGGCCATGTTTCTTTTGATGTGGCCCAGGAAACAGTTGACCTTTTGGGCTGTGAGCACATATTGCTGGCTCATCTTGAGCTTCTCATCAACCAGCATCCCTAAGTCCTTCACTGCAGAGCAGCTCACAATTATCATCCCACATCCTGTATTGAATTTGGGGATTGCCCCAACTCCGGTGTAGGACCTTGCACATGGCCCTGTTGAACCTCATGAGGTTCTCAGATGCCCACCTCTCTAGCCTGTCCATGTCCATCTGGATGATATCCCACCCTTCCGATGTGGAAACCACACCACTTGTCTTGGTGTCTTCTGCAAACTTGCTGAGGGTGCACTGTATCTCTTTGTCTTTATCATTGATGAAGATAGTAAACAGAGCTGGTCCTGGTATGGACCCCTGAGGGACACCACTTGTCATGGATCTTCATCTGAACATCAAGCCATTGACCACTGTTCTCTGAATACAACCATCTGATTAGTTCCTTATTCACCTAGCAAATCCATCTCTCCCATTTAGAGAGAACGATGTTGTTGGGGACCATGTCAAAGGCCTTACGGAAGTCCAGATAGATCACATCCATTGCTTTTCCTGTGTCTGCTGTGGGGGTTACCCCATTGTAGAAAGCCACTAAATTGGTCATACAGGGCTTGCCCATGGTGAAGCCATGCTGGCTGCCATTAGTCACCTCCATGTTCTCCATGTGCTTTAGCATGGTCACCAGGGACCTCTGACATGACTTTTCAAATATCCCAGAGAGTAGCTTGGCAACCACACTGGGCAATTCCTTCAGGATTCTGGGATGCGTCTCATCAGGTCCCATAAACTTATACATATTCAAGACCCTCAAGTGATTACAAAACTAATCCTCTTCTAGAGTGGGATGGGGTTTACCATCTTGGTCACCTTCTTGTTGTCCATTGACTCAGGAAGGGTGAGGAGAGTGGTTGTCAGTGAATACCAAGGCAAAAAATGTTGTTAAGTATCTCAGCCTTCTCCTCGTCTGTTGATACAAGGTCAACATTTTCAGCCATCAGTGGGGGTACATTGTCTTTAACCTTCCTCTTCTGGTTAACGTAACTGTAGAAGCCCTTGTTGGTCTTCACTTAGTTAACCAAGTTCAGCTCCAGGTGTTCCTTGGCCTTCCTGACCTCACTCCAATACAACCCAGGCCCATGTTCCCTGTCCCTGCTTGCACTCCCTGCACAGTTCCCTCTTGTTCTTGAGTTTGACCAGCAGGTCTCAACTCAGCCATGCCTGTCTCTTCCCTTCCCTGCCTGATTTTCTACATACAGGGACTGAGCAGTCTTGCACTTTATGGATAATNAACCTTCCTCTTCTGGTTAACGTAACTGTAGAAGCCCTTGTTGGTCTTCACTTAGTTAACCAAGTTCAGCTCCAGGTGTTCCTTGGCCTTCCTGACCTCACTCCAATACAACCCAGGCCCATGTTCCCTGTCCCTGCTTGCACTCCCTGCACAGTTCCCTCTTGTTCTTGAGTTTGACCAGCAGGTCTCAACTCAGCCATGCCTGTCTCTTCCCTTCCCTGCCTGATTTTCTACATACAGGGACTGAGCAGTCTTGCACTTTATGGATAATATCCTTAAGTATTTGCCAGCTCTGTTCTCCTCCCTTGTACCCAAGGACAATGTCACAGGGGGTCCTACCGAGTAAGTCCTTGAAGAACTGATATACTACTCTCCTGAAGTTTAGGGTCCTGACTATACTCCTCACCTGTCCCATATCGCTCTGGTCCTTGAACTCCACCAGTGTGTGATCACAGCCCTGGCTGCCTCCAATCTTCATGTCACTAATGAGTTCACTTGTATTAGTGACCATCAAGACCAGTATTTCATCTCGTCAGGTGGGGGTCTCTATCAGCTGGACTAAGAAAGTATCTTCAATGCATTCCAGAAGCCTTCTGGATTGCCTACAGCTTGCTGTGCTATTTTTCCAGCATATGTCAGGGTGGTTGAAGTCCTGGTGTAGGACGAGAGCTTGCGAGCATGAAGACTCCTGTAGCTGGAAGAAGAAGGCTTCAGCGGTTGGCTGTCCTTTATTGGGTGACCTGTAGTACACACCAACCACAAGGTTCCCATTGGTTTCTCTGTCTTTTATTCTTGCCTCATGTACTTGAGGTGGACTAAATAACACTTATTACACCAAGGCTAATCAAACACTGAAGCTGGGGCACAAAGAAACTGTGAAATCTTAGTTCAGGAAGATATTGAAATGTGACTCAACAAAGCTTAAGGCAACTAAATATAGTGGGCCCTGACATGACCAGGAGATGTCCCCTTTAGAGTTCTCTCCAAGGTAAAAGAACCCAGTTCTCTCAGCTTCTCTTCCCAGATCAGGGACCTGGGCTCCATAAGCATCTCTGTGGCCCTCTATGGACTAGCTCAAGTAAGTCAAAGGACTTCTTGTGCTGCAGAATGCAAAATTGGGCATAGCACTGCAGATACGTCCTCCCACATGCTGAACAGAACAATCCTTCCGCTCACTTGTTACATACTTGCTAACACAACACAGTATGAGGCCCATATTGATATTGTTTGCAGAATAATTTGTGCAAGTGTTATTTTATTCTCCTTACTTTATGCTATGATTTATAGCTGCTCAGTCTTGAGGAGTGAGAAATGGCATCTTTCTTGAGGCTCTGAGGATGTACAAGCCATATTCTGCTCCTTTTGGTGAATGACAATGTGGTCAAAGTCTTCAGCCAGAAACCTGTTTGTCTGGTTTTTATTTTTTTAGATATCCTTTATGTATGATATAAAGTTGTTATTAATTTAAAACCTGCCACTTACAGAATGTAGGAAAGGAAGACCAACTGAGACAAGCACTCAACAATGGTTGAAACAGGTATTTTGAGGCAGTTGATAATTTGGTACAGCTAATTATCATTTTTTTCAATATGAAAGAATGTCAGAAATATATTAAATTGTTTCTGCTTTGAACCTGCAGTCAATGATAACTTTGACATATAATCCACCTGCTTGTTCAAAAGAAAGAAAAGAACAAACAAAAACCATCAAAGACTGACTCTCTGCATTTTCTTAGTCAAGATTCATTCCTGACCTAGACTTGACCCTGTCACTGATATTTAGATTTAGCCTCTTGTTATTAACGGTAGAGGTCTGAAGTTCCTAAGTTGTCCAAATGATACAATTTGATCAGTTTGTTCTTAAGTTTGAAGGGAAGAGTAGGTATATATACCTTTTTTTAACAGCTCTTCCATGTACCTTTTGTCTAATGGTAGCTGGTTTTGTATGGCTTGTGTTTAGTCTGTTTCTGATTGTTATTGTTGCTTACCTCCCTTCCATATTCCTGAGGATATCTGGTGTCATGTAAGTATGTTGTCTGCACATTCAATCTTAAGGAGAGAATGGCTCAGTCTCTACCACTTTTTTCCTGAACACGCTGTAATGTGAGTCCCTCATTCTTCTCTAGCAAGGTGCTCAGGATCTTCATTAGGTTTCCACCTTTTTGTGCTCAGATAGGTTTGGATGAGTTTACACTCCAAAGTTAGTGGGTAGTCATATAAAGACATAAAGAAATAATGGTCAAAAAACTGTAACTCTATGACTGTGTGTTAAAAACTTCACTTCTTGGTCCTTTCTTTCTTTTCTAGCATATTCAGACGACATTGAAACCTGCTCCTACCATCCTAGACTACCTGTTCAACTCTTCTCACTAAAATTCATGCTCGTTTTGGCTAGAAATATGCATGTTGTTCCAGTTTTAAGGCTCAGGCCTCCTGATAGAAAGATGATCAATGATAAAATCCTTAAGTCCTTTGAGTTCTCTTGACTTTCTGGAAATTCAAAGATTTATTTGCTTAAAATTGTAGGTCAATTGGCTTTTTTTCCCCCGCCAGTTATATATCTACCAGTCTTGCTATAAGTCATTCTGAATGATTCATCAATTTAGACTTCTGTGTCTTTGAGCTGTGCTATTTGAGAGCTTTATATTACTTGGAATTACTATAAATAAATAATAAATGTTCATATCATTCTATATGAACAAAATGTTTGGTATATTAACACTGCCAGTTAAAATAAAGTTTTGTGTTTCTGTCTTAACACCAGCTAAGCATCTGGGGTTATGTTATAAGTAGTGGCGGAACATGCATCTGTGTGCATAAATTTGTTAAACCAGTGTTTGTCACAATTATAAGCTTTAAACAGTCTTTTTACTCTAGGATTGTTTCTGAATTTACTCCCAGTAACATTCCAGCCATAAATAGTGTTATGAGGTGTGTTTTTAACAAGTATTACACACTGAGTTAATGCAAGAGTTATATAAAAAACATTATTCTCTAAAGTAATCTTCTTGGCAATACCACAACCTTTGACACCCTTTATGATTAGCATTGCAAGGTTGCGGATTTTCTGTAGTTCATAGGCTACTGTCAATTTCTCTGTCTTCATGGCACAGGTGCTGAGGGAACTGACCAGGAGAGGTGCCTTCCTTGATTTGTTGCTTGCTAACAGAGAGGATCTCATGGGGGAAGTGGCAATTTGTGGCTTCCTTGGTCACAGAGATTACAAAGCAGTCAGGTTTAAAATCTATGGTATCGGGAGGAAAACTGATAGCGAAACCTCAACTAAATATAAGACTTTAACTTAATATGAGCAAAGTAGCCTTCAGATTGCTCAGGAAACTTCTTAGTAAGGTCCTCTTGGAAAATGCTTTTGAAAGTGCTAGGGTCAATCAGTTCTGGCCAACTTTTAAGCATCACCTCCTAACAGCACAGGACCAGGCAACCTCAATGTGCCAGAAGTCAATCAGGTGAGGTGTATAAAGGATATAAAGGTACTGGTGAGCCACCAGAGGAGGGACACACTGCTGGTGATGGGTTTAAAGGGGAAGCTGTGTAAGGAATGACCGAAATATTGTGATCTTTTCAGCCTAGAGGAGACTGAGGGGAGACACTGTAGCTGTTTACTGCTTCCTCACAAGGGAAGGAGGAGGAGAAATCACTGATCTCTCGCATCTCATTACCAATGATAGGACCTGAAGGAAAGACAGGAAGATGTACAAGGGGACACTTAGGTTGGATATTAGGAAAAGGTTCTTCACGCAGAGGGTGTTGGAGCACTGGAAGAGGCTCCCCAGGGAAGCAGTAACGACACTAAATCTGACAATGTTAAAGAAGCATTTGGACAACAACCTCAGAGACGTAACATGAATGTTGAAATTGTCCTGTGCAGGGTCAGGAGTTGAATTGGATAATCTTGAGGGTCCCATCCAGCTCGGAATATCTGATGATTTTATGAGCCTATGTTTTTTTTCCATCTTGGCATTTACTAACTTGTGATGTTATGCTGTCTTGGAAACTGACCTATTTTTGTACACAGCTTTTTTTGATACTCAAGAAATGGCATGTTTAAATGCCTCATAGGCTTGTTGCTGAATCAGCTGTTTTCACTTTGCATTACAATATACTTCTTACCTTATTCATTATTGGTCTTCTGGGAATAAGAACAAATATGGTTAGGTGTAGATGTCCCAGCCAGAAAGCCATCACTCTGTGACACAGGCAATGTAGCACATTTTTACAAGAGTAAGATGGTAGTCTGAAAAATGTTATTTTTAACCTCGATTTTAAAGATTCTCAGTTCTCACTTCTTTTCAAATATTTCCATGAGATAGCTACCATGTAAAGAACAGTGATGGTCTTATAAATCTTGAAAGATCTCTGTCTTATCCTGCACTATTTTTTGAGGTGTATCTCCCAGTCACAAGTGTGCCAGCTTTTCTGCCTTTCCAACAACCATACAGATAAGACAGATAAAAAGCTTAGTTTTATTTTAATGTGATTTTTAAAAAAATAAATCAATTAAAAAAAAAAAAGTCATTTGAGTCCTCCAAATGCAAAAGAAAATTAGAAACAGTCTTTCTGGTTTAAACCAAAATCATGCTGCGTTTATAAATGCCTTTGTTTTTCACATTAGATACATTCAGAATGAAGCTGAGCATCACAGTGGCAATTGAATTTGTGATGACTGTTGAAATGAGAACCAACCCCCATGTCGACCGCAATATTTTTCTGTTTAAAACACTCATGAGTTGAAAACACTCATGTGATGAGTTGTGAAATAATATTTGACATATAAACTAGAAAATTCCGCTCTAGATTCTGTCCTAGATTTTATTCATACTGTTTACAAAACCTGGAGAAATTCTGCTTGAATATTCTTCACAGAGAAGAAGGAATTAAACAATGTTACTTCTAATAAGCAGAGGATGCATCCATTTTGAGGACGGTGATGATTATTCCCACATAAACTGAGTAGCTAAATTACTTTTCTATTTTGTATGTAGATTCAATTGCTAGTGGCTAGTAGTAGTCTTGCTAGTAGTCAACACATAATCTTAAAGAAAATTGATCTGAATAAGCAGTGAGTGAATTAAATTATTTTCCTGATGACTTCATTGTTTCTTCCACATTGCTCAACCTTTACAAAGTTAATTGATGCCTTGCAACTCTTATGTGTCTAAAATATAATTCATGTACAAATCTGAGTTGTTCCTTTTCAGAAACAGATTCTCTGCTTGTTAGGCACTTAAAATGAACTTCAGATTTTTTTAATTCTCTCATGCCTTTTTCTGTCTTAAAGTGAAAACATCCTCATTGATTTCTCAAATACAAATCCAGAAGAGTAGTGTGAGACCTACAATTTATAGGTCTCATCCTGTCTTTATCAGAAAAATATGTGACAGCAGAAATGTATTATGCAGCTGCAGAAGACAGGTGATACGGGCTGAAGAATGGAAAACTGAACTCTGCTTTCTCTGAAGTATGCCTGTTGTGTCTGGCTTGGTGAACAGCAGTAATGGCAATAGAACTGTGACTTTATATTAATCCTTCTACAATGTACATCCCTTCTGCATATGTGTGTATATACCCACACACCAATCCAAGCGCCCTACCCTCACTTGTTTTCCAGTAGCACTTTAGCTATTTCTCGGTTTTCCTACTTCCTTCTTTTCTTGAAAAAAAGATGTGAGAACATTGATACCTACAAACTCTCCCTAAACTTGAATAAGTGATCATGTTTCACTTGGTATTTTCCTATACCATTCTGAAACCACACTCCAGAAAGAAGTAAATGTTACCTGTTACCACTCTGGCAGCAACGCTTTTTCCATCATTCTCCTTTCTGCTAATGACAACTCTCCTTTACAATTCCTCTCTGTCATCAGGACAGATTTCAGGCTGTTCAGCTCTTGTTTTGCATCACCACTGTAAGTTTATTCATTGTGGCTTCCACAACAGTCATAGACGCTATACTATCTTCATAGTAGGACCAGATCTAAAACTGATGTATTGGTTATTTGGTTCTTTTAAAGTACTAAAGGAAGAAAACACAGACTATCACATTTTTATGAATATGGAAGTTAAAGAAAACCTACATGGAAAAAGGACAAAGATGTACGTATTTTGGATTTCTTTTTCATAGACAGGTGAAAATCTCACCCAAGTGAACTAATTTATACCAAATTACAGGGTTGAATTTTAGTAAATCAACCCCTATGTGAATAATCTGTTGTTTAAATGCATTACATTTTTATTTGCACTTTTAAAGCAATAACTGTCAACAGTGTCATTTTAAATATCCTCTTTTTGTAGTCTGTTGTACTTTAATGGATATGCTGCAGAACTTTATTTTTAACTTTAACAGTTATTCCTGATTTCCTGCTGTGGTTATATACTGAATATTAGAAATTATCTCAGAGAGAATTAGAAGGTGTAATTGTGATTGTTTGAGTCACATAAATGCAAAAACCTTTCTGTGATATTTTTCAGACTTTAAAAATGGAAATATGTTATTTGCTCATTGTCTCCTGATGGACTATGACACACTGCAGGCATGCCATTAAGTTTGGGCTTTAGGCCATTAGAGACTGTATGTGGGGGCTGTATGCTTCTAGAAATAAAGGTAATGAACTGATTTCTGCATGGAAATACCTTGTTGATGAGCCAAAGAAATTCCATCAGGTCACTGAAAGCTAATAAGATTTATGGACCTGTTGGAACCTGTTACCCAAAATCAAACCTTATGGAATGTAATTCATATTTGTCGTCACTTTTGGTTTTTCCACCAGAAGAGTTTCAACATCCTTGTATTTGTCTTCCCCCAAGGGACAGGGGACAGGACAAGAGGGAATGGCCTCAAGCTCTGCCAGGGGAGATTTAGGCTAGACATTAGGAGGAAGTTTTTCACAGAAAGGGTCATTGGGCACTGGCAGAGGTTGCCCAGGGAGGTGGTTGAGTCACCTTCCCTGGAGGTGTTTAAGGGACGGGTGGATGAGGTGCTAAGGNCTTGTATCAGAAATGGTGTGACCACAGGTCCAGGGAGGTTATTCTCCTTCTGTACTCAGCACTAGTGAGACCGCTCCTTGAATCCTGTGTGCAGTTCTGGGCCCCTCACCACAAGAAGGATGTTGAGGCTCTGGAGTGAGTTCAGAGAAGAACAGCAAAGCTGGTGAAGAGGCTGGAGAACAGGTCTTATGAGGAATGGCTGAGAGATCTGGGGTTGTTTAGCCTGGAGGAGACTGAGAGGAGACCTTATTGCTCTCTATGTCTATCTGAGGGAAGGTTGTAGAGAGGAGGGTGCTGACCTCTTCTCCCAAGAGGAGAGCATGGAGAGGAGCACTCAAGGCTCCTGCTCAGCACGGTGGCTGCAAGCCCCCTCTGCACGGCCACGAGGTGACTGTTCCCCGTGGCTGTATGGCAACCCCCCCACCCACTGGCCGAATGGCGACTCCCCCGACTCCCAGCTGAGGGGCGACTCCCCCCACCCCCGCACTTCCCCTTCCTTTTTGGCTCCTCGAGAGAGCCCTGAGGGGGAAGGGGGCGGACAGGAAGAGCCAACTTCAGGGGAAACCGTGTGGTTATAATGCCCGCTGTGACAAAATGTTTGAGACAAAAAGCATTCAGGCTGCCCTGACATTCTACCCCATGACTTAAACATTTGTCACAGGAACCCAATCGAAAACTCAGACCCCTGTTGTCCATAGTGGTGACACTTTAAGGTGCAACGTGCTCAGTTGAACACGTTGCTGCATTGCCTACACCCTGCTATGGTCAGCTTTGGGCCCGGAGTCCATCCAAGCGAGACAGCACATTGCCCGGTCCTGCGCTGTCCTTCTGTTGAACGCGATGCATAAGCAGGTAGTCTCCAGGCAAAATGGCTAAGACAAGAACAGTCTTACTTCACACTTCACCCCGTGACTTAAGCAGTTGCTGCAGAACTGAAGTCAATAACGTAGGTCCACATTGTTTGTTGTGGTGACACTTTCAAAAAGGGAGGGGATAAGGAGATTGAGACCAAGGGAGAAAGAAAGAAGAGGTAGTCATGTCCCATATACATGCACTACCAATGTCTTCAGTCAAAAGACAG
>WAAB01006685.1:0-16805 GCA_013389865.1 Piaya cayana | reverse complement strand
TTCTATCTGCTGTTAATCAGAAATAGCGTGCCTGACATCTACCCTGGAAGGCTAAATCAATCAGCACTGCTTTAAAACAATGTCTGCACAGATTAATGGCAACTTTAAAAAGTTTCTTTTGTAAGTCTCACGGTACCCCATTACCACAGAAACTAGAGAGAAGAAAAAAGCCTCTCAAGTCATTTTGTCTATGCCCCCACAAGTCTAAATTTTCTTCTACCATATACTCCTTTTTTTCCCACAGTCGGTTCAGTTCTAAATGAAGCAACACAGAAGTCATGGAGCACTTACTCTATTTTCCCATTCATGGGCAAAACCCATGGAGAAATGCCAAGCCTTGATTTTTTTTTTTTATTTAGCAAAGCAACATGTAGTGCCACGGTGTAACAATTTCCTTAGCAATTTTTCTGCTCACCCCTAAGGTTTTATTCCTGGCCAGTAGAGCTGGCTGCTTACAAGATGACCCTGGCTGACGAAGCCAGCTCCAATGCACACATCTGTGCGTAGTTGCCACTGGTGCTAAAGGAGTTGCACTGTATTCTCCTAGCAAGGATGCACAGGGGCCATCAAACCCTACGCCTCCACTTGCTCCAGCACAGGCAAGCCAAGGGCATGCTGGAGAAGGATGGGGAGCTGAACCACACTGCAAAAAACACTTCCAGAGTGTATTTTGTAATTAGGTGAGATAATCTATCCAGCAATATCTTTGTGACTGTCATCCTGTGACAGAAAGCAAACTTCTTCCAGCCTTTGTAGGCTCATCCTTCCTAAAGCCTACAGCATCATATACTTCAGATTTCTGTTAATGTGCCAATGGGTATATTTCTTACATTTTCAATACAAAATCTGAATCAGGAAACTTTGGAATGCATCAGAGATGCCACAGCACTAACAGGGAGCCCCCACTCCTGTGCCCTGACAAAATGCATCCTTTCAGATGATTCAGAGAAACTCCAACGGCGTACAAGGCAATGAACTGAAATCTGAAGAAATTAACACAAGACAAGGCATTTTATAAGGTGCATTTTGGTCTCCTGAAGCACTCCAGACTGCCACTGTGCTGCAGGTGTGCTGCGAAGCAGTTGAAGACGAAGCAGCAGAAGATGCTGCACGAACAGCGTGTCTTTGGCAGGGTTACTGGGCTCAGCTCTGGTCATGCCAGCTCAAAGAAAACTAAAAAAGGCAGAAACAAAGACATCTCAATTTTTCAGATTACTAGGAGCATGAAAAAGGCCTGTCTCGTAAAGAGACACTGGAAAGATTGAATTGGTTCTATTCAATTCCTCTCTAAAGTAAGGGCGGAACACAGAGACAAGAAATGATAACAAATAACCTAGAAAGAGAGGTTAGACCTTGTCTGTTTATAAAACAGGGGTGTTCAAAACACTCAAGTGATCCTTTTTTGAACTGTGAAGCTAATTTTACAAGCAGTCGTTGGAAGCAAAGAGTGTGGTAAAAAATTTTACAATAATTAATATGTAAGTTTATAATAATAACACAAGGAATAACACAATAAAAGAATAAAATCAGCAAAGCAGCAAAACCCTGTAGGTTATAGAAGCAAGAGAAGAAAAATACCAAGCCTCATTCCAGCCAGCTATTTCTGGAATTAGTTGGGCTAATAATTGAATTGGACCAGGCAAAAAATTTGCTTAATGTGGTAGGACAAACTACACTTTTCAAAGTATGTTTAAGAACTGAATTACATAAGATGATGATCATGGCCAGTGATAAATTAAAGCAAGGAGTTTTGCCTCATGGACTGCCAGAGACACACCTGTATTACTGAGGACCTGAAGGGACCAATGTGATACAGTTTATAGAACTGTACTTTGAAAATAAACTCAAATCTCCTAACATTTACCAACAAGCCAATTAACTGGTTGCAACAGTGCCAAACCAAGATGTGATGCTCTTCAGCAAATCACCCATCACTGCTCTCAGACTTCAACTGCAAATGCAGCTTGAGCAGAAGAAAGAAGAATCACAAAATCTAGTATATAATTAGGTATATAAGTGAAATATTATAAATGGATTACTGAGTCCTTTCAAAGCTGCTTCTGTGATGTGTGACTGTCACCAAGAGTGCAAGTTCACAGGTTGGTGTCCCAGTAGCCTCTGCCAGTCCTGGAGCCTGTAGGGGACCTGGAGAGCTCGTGTAGCACCTCTCACACTAGAAAGGCACAGTGACCCTCGCCTTAGACATTTCTCATAAATGTCTGTTAGATCTAATTTTCAAAAGCTCCCGTGAAGGAGACTCCATGCCCTACCTGGCCAATCCAATGCTCAATTATCTGTAAAACTAGACAGGACTTTGCTTACCATTGAACCTAATCTCCCTCCTGCTGCAGATCAGCATGCTGGTTCTTGTTACATCTCCACTGGATGAGGAGAACAAGTTTTCTTCCCTGCCACTCTGCAGTACCAGTTACACAGTTGAAGATTATTATCACATCACTCACCAGTCATTGCTTCTCTAGGCTATAACATTCCAGTTCTTTCACTATTTTCTCATAGACTATGTTTCTAGATGCCTGATCACCTTTACTACTCAACTCCTGCCTAACTGGTAAGTCTCTGCTGGAACTGTGGTGTCCAAAATCCCAGACACAGACCCCAAAGTCACAACTGCCAAGCGATGCCATCACACATCTACAACACTCCTGACATGCATCCCTGAACACCATTTGTTGTGATTTTGCACATCTTTAATACACTGTGTCCTATCAAAATCTTCATGCTGAAAGATCAAATTTCCTAAGGAAAATACTTGGCACAGTTCTTCAAATAAATATTCGTGCCCATTCTTTAGTTCAGTATTATGCATTTGAATAAATATCTGAGAGAGAGATAATGAGCACCCCTACAATCAATAAGGTTTGAGAGAAACTTCCAAGCAAGTTTACCAAGTGTAATAAACCCATAAGGCTTTCTCAGGTGCCTTAAACCTTTCAGAATCAACTAGGAGACTCATTTCCCAACCTGTGAAATCAGTGACTCAGACATCAGATTCTTTCAGCACAGTTAAGTACCATGTACAAACTAAGCATTATAGACCTGGATGCTACTAATCAGAAGCATCCTACAGAGCAGATTATTCTTTACAGGTATGGAAATAAATGTAATTGCAAGTATTATAAGCCCTTCTGCTTTACTTACTGTTGTAAAGTCTGACTTGCCATGCCACAAACTATCAAAGAAGCTAACATACAGTCAGTGACTCCCTTCAACCATGGTGCGAGAATAAAGACTTCTGTGCGGCACAGGATATAGCGTGATATAAATGATTTCATCTTGTGCCAATGAACAAGTCAAGGATTCCAAGCTAGTACAATCTGCCTGCACGCACTGCAATCACATGGTAAAACCCCACATCAGCGAAACACTCCACTTTCCTCCCTGTTAAAAAAAGAGACACATTTCTCCTCCATCCCAAACCTACAGCATTCTAGGACCCGCTGTCCCCGCGCCTGCCACCCGAGTGCCCCTCCAGCTGCACCCCTCGACCGAGGGGACCCCACTGCCCCGGGGAGCCCCGCAGGGGTGCAGCTGGACCCCCACTGCCCCGTAGAGCCCCGCAGGGATGCACATGGAATCCCTGTTCCCTGCAGGGATGCAGCCAGACCCCCGGTTCCCCCGAGAAGCCAAGCAGTGATGCAACTGGAATCCTCGTTCCCCACAGGGATGCAGCTAGACCTCCACTGCCCCCAGGAGCCCCGCAGAGATGCAGCTGGAATCCCTGCTCCCCGCAGGGATGCAGCTGGACCCCTCTCCCAGGGAGCCCCGCAGGGATGCAGCCGGACCCCTACTCTCCTGGGGATTCCTGCAGGGATGCAGCTGGATCCCCACTCTCCTGGGGACCCCGAAGGGATGCAGTCAGACCCCGACCCCCCAGGGAGCCCCGCAGGGATACAGCTGGAATCCCTATTTCCCGCAGAGATGCAGCCGGACCCCCCGTTCCCTTGGGGTGCCCCACAGGGATGCAGCTGGACCGTCACTCCCCCAGGGAGCCCCGCAACAGCTGGAATCCCTGTTTCCAGCAGGGTGCAGCTGGACCACGACTCCCCGATGGAGACCTGGTAGGGATGCAGCCAGAATCCCTGTTCCCCGCAGGGATGCAGCTGGACCCCTACTTTCCTGGGGAGCCCCGCAGGGATGCAGCCGGACCCTCCGCCCCCCCAGGTAGCCCCGCAGGGATGCAGCTGGAACCCCTGTTCCCCGCAGGGATGCAGCTGGACCCCTACTTTCCTGGGGAGCCCCGCAGGGATGCAGCCCGACTCCCACTGCCCTGAGGATCCCTGCAGGGATGCAGCCAGACCCTCCACTCCCCTAGTGAGCCCCGCAGAGCTGCAGCCGGACCCCCTGTTCCCCCGGGTTTCCCCGCGGGGCCGCTGCCCCCCCTCCTCTCACCCTGCGCCCCCACTAACCTGCCGGCGACTCTCCCGCTGTCGCCGCCCCACCTGCCCGGGCCCCGCCGGCCGCCGCTCCGCCCGNAAGCTGGTGGGAACACTGCCTTCAGGAGCTGGATGACAAGACAGCGCAACTTTCATATGTGGAGACACGTTCCCAAAGCCAGGAGCTCGTGTCCTTCATAGAATCATAGAAACACCAGGTTGGAAGAAGACCCACCAGATCGTTGAGTCCAACCATTCCTATCAAACACTAAACCATGTCCCTCAGCACCTCATCCACCCGAGCCTCAAACACTTCCAGGGAAGGTGAATCAACCACCTCCCTGGGCAGCCTGTTCCAGTGACCAATGACCCTTTCTGTGAAAATTTTTTCCTAATTTCCAGCCTAAGCCTCCCCTTGGTGGAGCTTGAGGCCATTCCCTCTTGTCCTGTCCCCTGTCACCTGGGAGAAGAGCCCAGCTCCCTCCTCTCCACAACCTCCTTTCAGGTAGTAATAGAGAGCAATAAGGCCTCCCCTCAGCCTCCTCTTCTAAACAACCCCAGCTCTCTCAGCCATTCCTTTTAAGGCCTGCTCTCCGGGCCTCCACAGGTCCTGGAGGAGCCTCAGCTGTGCTACACGAGCCCTGTCCTCTGTAGGAATGAATGCATATGCAGAAATCCAAGAATTAAATAACATGGAAGTGGGAGCTTTTATCAAACTGAATGTCTAGCTAACAAGAATCTGAGGCTGGCAGGTAGGAAGGAGAAAGCAGCTTGGCTAGCTCTCTGCAAATAATAGAAGTGTACTCCCAAACATAACACCTGCATTAGAAAGTGGTGTGGGTTATGGATGCCAGCTGTTCCAAACAGAGGTTCCTTGCTCACATACTCGAGGTCCTCACTCCCTCTGCCAGAACTGTTTTTAGGATCTGAGGCCAGCTTGTCCTCTTGAGGCTAAATGTTCTTTTCCATTGTGGCCTATTCATACTGTGGGCACAGCAGTACCCATAACCCATTCATCTATTTTCGTAGTCAGCGTGCATATTACTAAGAGATGCCAGCTTCATTCTTCCCACGGCTCTTGCAGGCTTGCCTTTTATACATGCTTGTGTACTAGCTTGTGTTTGCATAGTTCGTTCAGCCAGGAGACAAATCTTGGTTCAAACATAACCTCACTATGTTTTACATCTGTAGTCTCTTTTGAGGATTGCTGAACAGCAGCAGATTTTTGTGACTGAACAAGGCAGTAAGAGTCTGTGTTGCATGTTCACACACAAAGTTCAAACAAACATCTCCACGCTTGACAGAAAGAGCCATCACCATCCAGTTATGTACAAATAAATTTAAATTTAAAATAATAATAATAATAATCAATCCCACTGTTGCCTGCCTATCTAAACAGAGGAAACAATCAAAAGATGCTCTCTGTGCTAAATCAAATCCCAGAAAGGAACTATTTGGGAACATCCGAAAGGAACATCTTTGATAGCAATTCCTTGTTTTCCCTACTCACTCTGACCACGTATTTGGAAAGCAGAGCAGCTCAGCAACTAAGCAAGATTAAAATTAGTTTGTGATGATGCAGTCCAAGTGCCATCTGTGAATTAANAAAAGACACACATGTGTATTTATTTTTTTTCTATTTGAAGGAAGACTCTCTAAAAGAGAAATGTTTAAGGGATTTTGTGTATGAAATGTCATAGAGTAGAAAATATCTGTTCTAGTTAAAAAAATTCAAGAAGAAAAAAAGTAAAACTTTTAACTATACCATGGACAGAGAACATAGTACCAAATGCCAGCTCTAAGAGGACTTAAATCGAACAGAATCAATGTATTTCAGTGTATAACACCTCTGGGTCACTATTTATACGAAGAGTATATTTCTATTAACACCATGAGCAATTTTCCATCATTCATGGCCGATGTATTATGACTCTTTAAACACTGAACATTTACAAGTTTTGATGAAGCTCTGTTTAACAAATATGTTTCCTGGAAATCAATTTAGAAATATTATAATACTATATGTATAAACTTTGCCTTTAACTGAAGCTACAGTTAAGTCTGAAAAATTTAAGTAATACAGCAGTGGTCTCAATCATAATTAACTATCGTATAACTTAAATCCACCAGCAATCTCCCAGGCTTTACTAATAATTTTTTTTGTTTAACTCACACAAGAAGATAGAGTAAAGATATAACTATCGTGGCCCTTCTGATGTTAGCAGAAGTTATGCACAAAAGTGGGTGTAAACACAGCCCCAAGTAAATATTATTTTTTGCCATTATGATGTTTATTCACCCATTAAGAGTCTCCTGTCATTAGATTACAAAAGTGATGAATGTTTAGCTGATCACTTATCAATCATATTTTATATTGTTTCCTAGATAGTGAATCTGAAGAGAGGGGAAAAAAAATAACATTCTTATGTAAAGCATAAAAAAAAGATATAGTGTCCAGCGGGGGCCATGCAAAAGAGAAATGAAATGAGAATGCACACTAAAATCTAAGCATGAATTGTGTCCAAATTAGTCATTTTGAGGTCTCTGCTACATTCTCATCTTGCTTCAGGCAATCATAAATTGTGTCATNTTAAACACTGAACATTTACAAGTTTTGATGAAACTCTGTTTAACAAATATGCTTCCTGGAAATCAGTTTAGAAATATTATAATACTGTATGTATAAACTTTGCCTTTAACTGAAGCTACAGTTAAGTCTGAAAAATTTAAGTAATACAGCAGTGGTCTCAATCATAATTAACTATCGTATAACTTAAATCCACCAGCAATCTCCCAGGCTTTACTAACAATTTTTTTTGTTTAACTCACACAAGAAGATGGAGTAAAGATATAACTATCATGGCCCTTCTGATGTTAGCAGAAGTTATGCACAAAAGTGGGTGTAAACACAGCCCCAAGTAAATATTTTTTTTGCCATTATGATGTTTATTCACCCATTAAGAGTCTCCTGTCATTAGATTACAAAAGTGATGAATGTTTAGCTGATCACTTATCAATCATATTTTATATTGTTTCCTAGATAGTGAATCTGAAGAGAGGGGAAAAAAAATAACATTCTTATGTAAAGCATAAAAAAAAGATATAGTGTCCAGCGGGGGCCATGCAAAAGAGAAATGAAATGAGAATGCACACTAAAATCTAAGCATGAATTGTGTCCAAATTAGTCATTTTGAGGTCTCTGCTACATTCTCATCTTGCTTCAGGCAATCATAAATTGTGTCATCCTCCTCCCACACTGTGACAGCTCTCGATGTCTTTCTTTGTCTCAGAATTCTGTGGTTTCAAATGGAGTTTCTGGTTATTCTACAAACAAGTTACGTTAGCTAAATTCATGTAGATAGAAAACTGTTTCTTGGTGGAAACTCTCAGGACATACACTGAGTTAAATCCATATTATCTAAATATGGTGAAGATTCAAGCTTTACTGACTGAGATTAAGAAATGTAAATTTCAAACTACTTCTTGTGTGTCTATTTTCTCCCAGAAAAGATAAAATATACATTATTTAACAGTTCTTTATTACACAGGTCTGCTTCAGTAATGGCTTGCACACTAGCAGCTTTATTCAAAAGAATTACATGGTGTACATATTGTGTATTAGTATATCAGTGTTTGTAGGGCATAGTGTCCTGAGGATGTGAGTCATGGAAGTAGCATGACTCATCATTATAGAAATCATATGAAGGTCAATTCTCCTAGACACATTTCACCAGCCACAAATTTCCCTTCTTCCCTCACAGCAGCAACACAGGGCCCACTCTCATGCCCTTTGGTACGGGACAATCCGACTGGATGAGGTGGGGAGGCATGAAAGACTCTTCATGAGACAGCATCTTTTCAATTCATAAACCATTACATGTAATGGTTCAGAAATAAATATATTTAGAATATTTCTAATGTAATACAGTGTTCAGATCGTGTAATTTGAGAGATTTACATCACCTTTACATAAAATAGAGACATTTCAATGTATTGTAGAAGGCTAGGCTGATATCACTCACATATTCAAGCTTAAGAAAATTTTTGGCTTGCTTCAAATATAATTTCTAGTTTTCAGATTTGACTGGCCTGAAGTTGCAGTGAAATTCAGTGCCTATGATTTCTTTACCTTTAACCATCACTACAATCAGCTGCTAGATAGTAGGATGCCAGCCAGGAACCAGTAAGCTCAGAGATAAATGTCAATGCTGAACCAGCTCAATTTACACCTATGATACATAATTTTCATGGGACTGATCCATGGGACCTATGATACATAATTTTCATGGGACTGACAGACAGCAGTACTTCTTTTCACCTCGGCAGGGTCCTAGTAAAAGCAGTGTACTTACACATCTGATAACCATATGCTTACCTGTGGACAGCAATATTAGTAAGAGTTTAGGCTGTGTGTAAGACACTATGATTGCACCTCACACCCTAACATGGGTGCGTTCTGGACAACATTAAACTGTATGTGAAATCTCATCAATACAGGAGGTGTAGTAATCACACCACTTAGAATTTATGCTATAGAAAACTAGCAATGCAAGACATTTACTTAATTCTGCTGTCAGCAACCACACCATATTCTTAAATAATCTCTGCAAGATCTGGGGCTTTTTTAAGGGACAGAAGTTCAACAACCTTATTGTATGCCAACATTTTTGTATTTTGATCACTTCTCCAATAAATATACTTTGATTTACAACATTGGCATAGCCTGTATTCTGAAATCAATTCTGCATTATTATGATGGGAACAGGGACTAGGCCTGGGAAAAGAGAAACTAGAGCTAATGCATGAGAAATAGACAACTGGAAAATAGTAGCTGGAGCCCAGGATTCGTAAAACAGAAGTTTCCACAGTCCCTGTCATTTAAGCCATTGCTTAAAAAAGCTTGGTGTTTGGAAAGTTGTATTTCCATAGTTAAAGTGATAGCTCTTCATAATTTAATGATGATAATGTAGCCACTCTGGGCAATAGATACAAACACCCAAGTAGGGTGTTCTCCTTAGGAGCTCCACCTATTTTCATAAACATTGAAGTGAGAGAGAGACTTCTCCAAGATACATATAAGAACATTTATGCTACGTCTTCATCCTTCATTAATAAACAGATTCGGAATGAGGTTACAAAATGTGAACACCCATTATGGATGAGATTGGTCTTTCAAATAGTACATTTGATTTTCAGCAGCTGTAGTCAGTAACACCAAAGACAAGAGTATTTTAAATGCAAGGAAACTTTTGAACTTGGGGAAAAAATAACTCCTTGTACATGCAAAATTTCACAGAAATGTTACAGAGTACATATTTCTATTTACACAAAAAAAGTTCATAAGAGGTAGGTTCCCCTCTTTTCACTGTGTAGCATTATGTTAACACAGGAGGCATATCTACACCTTCAGACCTTTTCAGAGCACCATGCTGAGCATGGCTTAGGATACAGAACCTGCTCCCACATACATCATTTTCATATAGTCAGGTTGTACAGAAAGTTCTCCCAGAAAAAAACACTCTGATTTGTTATGAGGAAAAAAGAAGAAGAGAACTAAAGTTTGATTTATCACAGACAGAAGGCTGCACATAGCAGACTCCAGTACTCTAGTGCATGGGGAGGGGAACATCCAGATCCAAGAGCTGTCCTGTAACTCGGGCAACTTGTAAACTGCACCACGAGCAATATTCTTCTCTTGTGAATCAATGCAATCGATACTGATCAGCTGAAGCTCAGAAATTAATTTAGATGTGCTGTCGACAAATATTATTTCCAATATATTTGCATTGGCTAAACGCCCAAGGGATTTTCTGTGTTGTGATCATTAAGTTTCAGCAGTTGAATAACATGCAGGTCCCAAAATCTGATTTTGACTTTGTACATCATATAAAAATCACTCTAGGAAAGGCCTCCATGGAAAAGCACTTCATTTTAGCAGTGAGTGCACTGTTCTTGCTTTGGATATGAAGGGAGCAAGAAGAAAGTTCAGTCCTGTCTCAAAATGTTGCTCTGCCATTCACAGCAGTTATGGCTGGTGACTTATGCACAAAAAAAACCCCAAACAGGTAAACCTAGCCCATCTCATCTAGTATATCCAAGAAAAACTGAAGCAATGAGCAGCATTTAGGAGATGTTGTGCATAAGGTGTGTGTTTAAATAATAATCCTTTTTAATATTAATTTATAGGTCATTCCCAGTATGGAAAGGCTGTAACTTTAATAATGGCCTAGCTTGCCTTTGTTACTGCAAGCAGAAGACAGGGTGCACTGGAAGGCAGATGGCTGATTGGGAAATTCCTGTCACAGGCTGCTCAAGAAATGAACACTGAAGCCCGAGTGAAAAGTCATTTTCTAAATGGCTCCTGGTGAAGAAAGGGAACACAGTGCATAAAACAGCAGTCAAGAGTTGAAAGCAATGAGCAGAAACTATCATGGAAATTGCATGGAAGCATTTTTCCTGTGCCCCAGAGGCAAAACATGAGTGATTGTCAATGTAATCAGAAAATACTGAAGGACTTCAAGATGCAGAAATCTTACAAAAATGTCACTGGGCAGATGAGTGAGAAAAATTGTTTCTCAGCTGGCTCCAAGACACACGGTATTTTCAGGAGCAGTAGACGTCAGAGGCATCAGATGGTAGAACAGCCTGTGCTGAGGAGTGACACCTTACAGGAGACAAAATTCTGGTGTTCCTGGAGGGCTGGCAGCAGGTTTTTTAAGGACTTGGGATTAATAACCCCAGAGCTCCTGGGTTTCCCATAACACTTCTCTACAGATAACCATGGCTCAGAAGTGGCAGACCTATTAAACTAGTTACTAACTTGCACAAAAGAAGCAGCGCTCAGGTGGATGGGCTGAAGAAAACGTGCTTAATAATAATCCTCTGCAAAAGTAAGTGCAGCTTACTTGGTGTGCTTTCTTTTGCATTAATTTTTTTTGCACCGTTATAGTATTAACATTTCTAATTAAGATGTTTGGTAAGCAATATGATCCAAGCCATGGGAATCCCTAAGACATTAATAGGATAAAGTGGATTCTAGATAATATGTGGGTGTTAAATATAGGAAGAAGTCTAATTGGAAGCAATGGCCGTGCATGCAGCATAGCAAGGAGGACATTCTCTCTCTACTCCCATTCTGAGCAAGGGCTCATAATACAATTAGAAAGGTAATAAATCATCGTCTAAGTACATCTATAGGGTTAAGAACCACTCTTTGAAACTGGGACTACTGTTTTGCAGAAATTTGATTCAAGCTGGAGGAAGGATTGAGCTCTGAGGGGAAGGAATGACTAGGAGAAAGTGCAGTTAAAGAAAAAGCCAGTCATAGGGAGTGTACAACACGGCTGGTGGTTCAGAGCTTCTTAGAAAGACAGAACTCAGAAGCAGTGGAGCAACACAAAAATGAAAAAAATCTAGGAACAGACTCAACAGAAATGTCCATAGAAAGCAATGGAAGGAAGAGAATAATTATTTTGTACCTTGTATTCTCTGAGTATAACAAAGAGCTGGACATATATGATCAGGAGCAGCAGTGAAGCATAATTCATGGAATATTGCTGGGATACAGCAGCCCTGCTTCCATTGGATTTCCTAGCATAACACATCATAGTTGAAAATAAATTCAATTCTGTGCTAGAATATGACTTGAAGCAACAATCAGCGTGATCTTCCACACTTCTAATTGTATCAAACATCTGATACAGACAGGAAGGGACAAAGTCACAGAAAGGCCAAGATCATCCATCTTATTGTGCAAGAGACACTTTGGGAAAAAAGATAAGGAGCAGAATGTAGTCACAGTTTTGATTCATCCAATACATGGATATCCTTGAAGTTGAATTATCATTCAGAGACGGACGGGGGAATATAACTGTAGCTGTTACAATAACCTATGGATTGCTTCAGTGGTGTAGAATTCCTTTTTGACTCTTGAATGCAGCAGGCACATTTCAGATGTTCGTGAAGAGTATAACACAAGTTCTAAGTATCAAAAAACATTCTCACATCTTTGAATGACTTCATCTGTTCCCATAAAACATGGGTGGAACATCTGGTAGAAGTGGAAAGTACTCCAAAACTTTTTAAGAGCCAGGGTTTAAATTTGTAAGAAATAATGCTCATTTACAAAGGATCACACAATTTTCCTGGGACAAAAAGTCAGTGATGGTGGGCTGGAGCCTTGTGTCCAAAAAAATGGAGGGTAAAATAATGGAAAGTTCCTACATATGTGAGGAGGGCAGAGTGACTTCTACAGCAGCTTTGTAGAAAATTTTTACAGAGCAGAAAACACAAGCTACTCTTCAGGACCGAGAAAGAGACAAAAATAGACTATCCTGAAGGAGTGAGGGTTTTCTGAATTTTGTTTTGCCTTAATCATTCCAACTACTTGCTATAAACCTGTGATAACTCAAAGTTTTCTCTTACATTTGTACTTTGAAAAAAAATTAAAAGGTGAAGTTCAGCAGGCATAGAACAAAAATAGTCAAAGGCCAAAAATTAGAGAACCAGAAAAGTTCATTTATTTGATTACTAAGGAGATTCTCCATTTTGGGAGGTGAGACACTGGCAGAGGTTGCCCAGGGTAATTGTGGACGCCTCCTCCCTGGAGGTGTTCAAGAGCAGGTTGGATGGGGCCTTGGGCAACCTGATCTGGTGGGACATGTCCCTGCCCATGGCAGGGGGCTGAAACTAGATGATTTTTAAGGTCCATTCCAACTCAAACTATTCTATGATTCTCCTATTTTGTCATAGATTTACTCACCGGACTCAACTTACAGGTACACAGCACAGACTCTGGAGTGACTCAAGGGGTGTTTGTAAATTGACAAGCTGCCTAAACATGCCTTCAAGTAACATCACAATGCTGGAAAGTGAAAAGTTGTTTATTTAGATTTAGCTACAGACTAAGCGAGAGTAACTTCATCCCTAACACGGGATGCCTTCAAGAATGACAGTTACTTCGTGAGGTTTCTTTTCAGCAGCAGTGGAGAAGGCTTTCGGCAGATCGAGTCAGACGTGCAACTTAAGTCCACAAAGAAAATGGAAATGTTGAAAGAATTTCAACCCAGATCACATCAGTCTTGGTTCAGCTACAGACTACACATATAATCAAACGCTGAACCTGACTGTGCAGATGACCATGTGTGGCTGCACGTACCAGCTGGCAGACTATGTAAATTCCTGCTGGTTTCAGGAAAAAAAACCAGTTTGAAAAATAACTTTTTGCAGGCTATTAAAATGGTCAGTGAAAGTCAATTAAAGAGTCATCCATAACTCTTAATTCTTAAAAAGTGATAGCTTGAGGCAAGATGAGGACATAGTAGTCAGTGAATCATCAATGGGGGCCAGGGAGGGAAGAGGCTGTCAGGAGCCTCAGGATATCATAGTCTTGGTCCTAAATAATTTCCACAACCTGTTTGCCTAATTTATGCTTAAAGGTGTCCAGGTATAAATAATTCACACTTTAGCCAGGCAATCTCTTATCAACTTTAGTTACCACTACTGCTAAAAGCCTTTCTTCTTCTATAACCATTTTTTTAATGTTATGCCCACTACTATCATCTTGTTTACTTTTGACTTCAAGAGCAGACCTACTTCAATATTTTTTTTTCAGTTTCCCAATTGTAAGACCAATAAACCAGCTCCATTGTCCATCTGCTTTTGCAAATATCAAGTAAAAAACGCTGGATTGCATTTGAAGAGCAACATTTTTTCCATGGCTATTAAGAATTAACGTTTAGGTTCTTATCATAACCTATGTGACACGGTCATTAAAGCTACAGAAGTCAAACTGAGTAAAATCAAAGTCAGACATTGATAAATACTGCCCAATAGCCTGGTCAATGCTAGAAATTTATTCTTGATGCAAAGAAAAAATGTACATGGGTGAACTCTGGTCCTGGTGAAAATCGGTGACAGAACTACCATAGCTTTCCTTAGGGCTAGGATTTCAAGGGGGATGTATTTCCCTGTCAATTAATTTAAACAAGGCGTTATCTTTCACTTTCCCTCCTCCCTCTCTACCTTTTTTTTCTTCCCCAGAATGCCCTTCTTCTGTGTGCATTATTTTCCTGCTTTTGCCTTTGTTCAGGTTTTTCAAATATCTGTAACTTATAAGCAAGTGTGAATATAATGTTGAGCAGCATTACATTGCTGCCTAAATAAACCGCCTGCTTCATGTTCTANCAGTTTTTATTAGACTCCTCTTGCCAGCTCCAGACACTGCAGGATAATTTATATGGAATATTTCTATTCCTAACAATTTGTCAGCCATTCATTTAGCAGAATTTCAGGAACACAAAGATAGCTGTCAAAGTGCAATAAACAAATGAATAACTGTATTACAAAAAATAGATAATGAGGATTTTTGTAAAAGATGTTATAAATCTAAATTAATCAGAAATGGTCAGGGCGTCTTAAGATTCAATGGGTATTGTTCACACAGGTGCCTGGAACAACTCCATGGTACCAGACTTAGAATCATAGAATCATAGAATCACCAGGTTGGAAGAGACCCATCTCATCATCATTGAGTCCAACCATTCCTATCAAACACTAAACCATGTCCCTCAGCACCTCATCTACTCATAACTTAAACACCTCCAGGGAAGGTGAATCAATCACCTCCCTGGGCAGCCTCTGCCAGTGCCCAATCACCTTTTCTGTGAAAAATTTTTCCTAATGTCCAACCTAAATCTCACCTGGTGAAGCTTGAGGCCATTCCCTCTCATCCTGTCCCCGTCATTTGGGAGAAGAGCCCAGCTCCCTCCTCTCCACAACCTCCTTTCAGGTAGTTGTAGAGAGCAATGAGGTCTCCTCTCAGCCTCCTTTTCTCTAGGCTAAACAACCCCAGCTCTCTCAGCCATTCCTCATAGGGCCTGTATCTTGTGGCATCTCCAGAAATGGCAATTTTTCCCTCACAGTCTGCCTAACACACAAGTTCCCACTAAGTAAATGGATTACTCCCACTTCTCTTTCAAGTGCTAAAATGTGAACACAGAGCCAGGATAACATGGAAAGTGGGACATGGAACTTAGGGGGAAAAAAGTCAGGAGAGAGTAGATAAAATCAAACTGCATTTGAGGAAACACAGACTCCTGAAATGATATTCTGACTGAGTGCCACAAGGTTCTCCTGGCTCACCAGTGGCTTGCTGCAATGTCTCATTGATTTTCTGACTCCCTTTCATCTACTGGACTTTACGTAGTCCAGAGAACAGGCATGAATTTGCTTTCCAGTTCCGTAGTTTCAAGTGCTACTGCTCAAAGTATAATCGAGTCCATCCTTATATTACACAAGGGTCAACAATAAGTTGATGCAATAAAATTGTGACTCTAGCATAACATCTCATCCCGGTGTCTTTGGGAACTTGATTTCTGGAAACTTAGGAAGTGAAGCAACAACAGTACTTTCCTTCTAGATCAACAAATACTAATATTCTTGGTTCCCTTTGGCATACAAGATGATGACAGATTATGTTTTGCGTAACACTGAGCTGTTTTTCCATTGTAGTAGACATATCACAGTGAACTGGCATCAAGTAAGTAGAAGGATGGGATTTAAGAAGTCAAAACTCAGTTGGAGAAACTAAAAAAAAAAATGTGTTAAGATGAACCTCAGAGAGCAGAGATGAGAAGGAGCTTCCTTTCAAAAGGGTATAATTTTACATCACAATATGCTGAATTCTACCTTAACCCAGGGAAAGTGATGTTTTTTTATAGGAGCTGGGAAGAAAAAAACAAACACACACAAACACAAAAATGTTGTTGTAAAAGAGCCAAATGAAGGCGACTGCCATTGGAAGCTTTTAGCATCCCCAAAGGGAGGGAGGGAAGACAAGGTGCCAAGGTGGGACTGCAGGGTGAGTCATCCCAGGGTTCATTTACTGAAAAGTCAGTGGGGAACGGGACAGGGACCAACCAGCATTACTCAATTGCTCTGTGAGTTAACATTTCCCACACCCCAGCTTTTTCCCCTGATTCCAACTTGTCCTTCCACTCAACATTTTTTATTTGGAAAATTTGGACTATTTCCTTGGAAAATGTATATGCTCGAGTTACTAGAAGCAGTTTTGTAACCCACCTCACACCCAAAGCCCATGCCAGCATCATACAATGTCATTAAGAACATAACTTCTCCTAGGCTAACAGCATTAGCCCATGAAGAGTTTTTGTATAAATCAATTAAATTCCAATCGGGCTGAGCTTTTTCTTAAGTTTCTGCTGTCTTTTTAAATAATGAAGGGAACAAAAAGACAAACAGCACAGAAAATAATAAAGATGATAATGTGTGTTCCACAAATAAAAAATATTTCCATCCCAATAACTAAGTGTAGTGTGTCTTAAATTCTAAGTGTCCTTACTACAGAGAGCAAGGCTGATTAAGTAATATATTTGACCATGTGATATTTAA
>WAAB01006684.1:1823-15724 GCA_013389865.1 Piaya cayana | reverse complement strand
ATTACCTTCATATTTTTATTCAATTTTTTTTATTTCTCAACCTCTTTGCATCCTAGGAATTTTGGGAAAAAAACCTCAGAGGTGAATAAAAACCCAAAACCACAGGTCTTCCAAAGCAGCTTCCCATTTACTTTCACCCTTTCCTCTTTCCAAGAATCTTGTTTCTGAACAAGATTACAATCGATCTGTTGATCACTGAGCCCAATTGCTTCACAAGCCCCTCTCATCAAACTGCCTTCACCTCTCTGCCCCACTCTTGAATTTTGTTTCATCAAATGTGGAGATGCTGGAGTCTGAGTGTTGGAGAAATGAGGGGAAGGAGGGAACGGAGGCATTTCCATGGGAGAGGGGCAGAGGCTGAATGTGCTCTGAGTGATGGGTGAGTGGCTGAGCTGGGACCAGAGGGACCGCTGCCTGCTGTGGGGACACAAAACAGGCTCTTCTGTCCCTGCTGCCTGCCTGGAGCTGGGGTCACTGCTTGGTCCAGCTCCGGAGGGGCTGGATGTGACCCTGGCTGCTGATGGGAGTGCAGGGGTTTCAGCTGAGCCCTTCTGCCCTCGCTGCCCAAGGGGCTCCCACACCGGGACAGTGAGTGATGCTGCATGTGTGGGCAGCTCGACGGGTGCTCCTTTATGCCAAATCCTTGCTCCTCCAGCTCAAGGTGAGCTGGGCTTGGCTTCCCAATGATGTACAACACTGTTCTTGACAATCCCCCCCTAAGAAGGAAAACTGGATTTACCGCTCTGGGTTGGGTGGTGAATGTGTAAATGCATCGCTGTGGCAGATTGAAATAGCTAGAGATTTCTTAAATGAAGTTTTGTTTCTAAAATAGTGTGCAAGGAACTGGAAGCAACATCACTGCCTTCGGGGTGGAAGAGGGGAGGCTGAGCTGAAGCATGTGTGGGGAGGAGGAACCCCTGGGTCTGTGCACCTCGATAGCCCTCATGGAGCCGATTGCTCAGTTAGCAGCCCAAGGAGCCAGGATCATCTCTGTCGCGTCTGTGATGGTGCTTGTGACTTACCCAAGGATCATTGCTGAGAAGAGAGGGGAATCGGAATGGAACTGGCAATAACTGCTATCTCAGAAAAGGCTGAAGCAGCTCAGGGTCAGGCACTCCTCTGACCCATCTCTGCAGCCTCCTGCCTCCCTGCTGGGCTCATAGGGCAGTGGTGGCTGCATTTTCAGGCCAAGCTCAGAGCCAGGTGGTCAGTGATGCTGTTGCCTGACCCTGTGATCATTGCATGGGTACAGAGCCTCTGCCACCCCTGAAAGGGATCCAAAAAGGATCCAAAATGGGGTGACACAGGCATGAGGCAGCCTGGGTACAAAGGAAGACATGGGAAAGCTTCCTCATGAGCACCAGCACTCCTTGTCATAAAGAGTTAGGAGGTTGGGAATGGCAGTCGTGTGCCTTTGGGTATGTTGGGGGAGGTACTCACTCATGATCTCTTCACCAAGAGATCAATTTGTTTCTTAAAAATATTTTATCTGCAGTCCTATTGCCATTGCCTCTCGTTCTCTTCGCAGCTGTCACAGGATTTACACAGACACAGATTCTCACTGTATCCTCAGGGCTCCTGCCAAGCCCAGACCTTGGCTACATCACATTGGAAAGGACCCGCTTGTAAATAAGCACAGAAGCAGGAGCTGGTGAGCACTTCAGAAAGGCTTAGGATATCTACTGCCCAAGGGGAGGTGTAGCTGGGGTGGCAACAGGTTTGATTGTGAGATACAGGTAAATGGTGTTTCTGCCATTTCTGGAAAGCGACACAGCGCTGAGTCTGTCAGGATGTGCGAAGACACTCAGCCATCAGGACACAGCCTCTGGAGATGTGTCAGCACTGAGGAAATTTAAAAAAACAGTTTTGAAAATGCCTTAAAAACTCTTTCCATCAGATTCTTTAGCTTTCAAAAGCACCCTGGGATACTCCATGCTGGAGTGAGTGGGGTTTACGGTATGACTAAAAGCTGCAGCATCGAGCTCTGCACAAATTGCAAAAGGGGATGGAGTCCAAGGCTTCAAGTGTACCAATAGTTCAGGATAGCTGATGCTGGAGGGGGTGGATTTGTGGACTGACACAGTTCCCTGGGGATGGAGCTGCCTTCTGCAGGTGACAGGACCTGTCACTGTCTTGGGGAGCCAGCGTGCTGCTCCTGGGCACACAGGAGGGTGCAGTGCAGCAGGGAGGGGAGCGGGAAGGGCTCCGGTGTAAGAGGCTGTTAAATCCCTTCACATCAGCAGTATTTATTATGGGGGTGAAATGCAAGTTTGTGGAGAATGTTCCTTTCCATGGGGCTTAGTGAGGTCCCTCTGCTGCTGGTGGAAGCAGCCAAAGCTGCCCACACACCTTCACGTGCCTCTCCTGCCCCCTTACACCGCAGAATAGAGGTGCTGTGTTCAGAGGGAACGGACCACACTGCATGGAGATAGCTGGATGCTTTTCCATTGCCTTTTTTCTCAGGAGCAGCATCTCTGTATGGGACTGCTATTGGCCATCCAGAGCAAAGAGACAAGCAGGGCTTTTTGCAGGGACAGTGCTCCTGCCCTTCCTGTGCAACAGAACTCTGTGCTGAGAGGGAATTAATGCTCCTGCCTCTGCTGCCTTGGACCCTCAGCCTCACAGAGCAAACCACCAGCAGCTCCTGTGTCTGTATCCTCAAGCAAATGCTGTTTTCCCAGCTATTGGTGCTGGATTCACACTAGGGCTCCAAAATCCAAACATCCACAAAACCAGAACAGACTGAAAAAGTGAGGGCTCACTCCATCAACCAGATCTGGAGCAATGCAGATCCTTGATTCTGATCTGGCACAGAGAGAAATGAGCTTTCTTTCCACTCATGAACCAGAAATTTAATGTTATAAAAACCTAAATGATTCTACATCAGGCTCTGCCCCATGTCTCTGCCAGCATAGGGCTGTTATCAGAGAACTGTGAAGCTGCAGAAATATAGGATGAAGTTTGCCACAAGGGTTAACTTGATTGTTAATCTGCAAAGCGTTGTTTTCCAAAGGAGAAAACAGACTAAATCGTGGAGTCGGTCATCACTGAGTTCTCTCGTGGATCTGTTCTTACATGTGTGAGAAAATGTAGGGCAGAAAATGAGAGTAGCAGGAGCTGACTGACCGTGCAAATCAGAGCTGTGAATGCCAGGTCGGAGATGGAGGCATTATCTGCACTTCCAGAGATGTCAGATCAGGCCAAGAGATGCTGGTTTGCTGAAGGTCAGGCAGCCAGCGAGGAACAACTCCCTTTGATAACCTATATCCACTGCTTCCACCTTCCTCTTCTGTGAGTCGATGCACAAGCAGAGATGTTTGGGCATGAGAAATGATATGATGTTATCCTCCCTTTGCTTTGTTGACAGCCAGAAACCCTAAGGGCCACCCTTTCCCGCTGCTCAAAGATGAGCGCTGGGCTGAACATGATGCCAGCAAACCCCAGCCCCTTGGCTTTTCAGCCTGCGGACTCGGGAGTGACAAGCATCCCTCTCCCAAAGTGTTAACGCAGGAGCCACGGTGTCTGAGTGCAGCAGAGGTTTAGGCCTGAAAGATTTTTGGATAATATTGGTGTTTGCCATTCCCTGCCAGCCCTGGAGAGCTCTGGCATCCAAGAACTTGGTGCTGCTCCACTCGTGCACAGCCCCAGGTAATGCTAAATGGTGCAATTGGGACCTCTCCTGTGACCAGAAAAGTCTGTCCCCACACAGCACAGTCTGTCTTCATGGAGAAAAATACTTTTTTTCCTTCTTTCGGGGTTATTTGAACCTTTAGGGGTAGTTCTGTCATTTTTCTTTTTCTATGGAGAGGAACTTTGATAACTCATCAATTCTCTACCTGAAGGGAGGTTGTGGAGAGGAGGGAGATGGGCTCTTCTGCCAAGGGACAGGGGACAGGACGAGAGGGAATGGCCTCAAGCTCCACCAGGGGAGGGTCAGGCTGGACATTAGGAAAAAATTCTTCAGAGGAAGAGTCATTGGGCCCTGTCAGAGGCTGCCCAGGGAAGGGGTTGATTCCCCTTCCCTGGAGGGGTTTAAGGTGTGGGTGGCTGAGGTGCTGAGGGACATGGGTTAGTGATTGATGGGAATGGTTGGACTCGATGATCCGGTGGGTCTCTTCCAACCTGGTGATTCTATGATTCTTTGAGTGCTACTTTCCCAGGTCTGAGACCCGGTAGAGCAGACATGACTCTGTCAGTTGGAGCTGGTTGTTTAAGGAGGTTACAGTCCTGAGAGAGATGTCACAAAACAAGCTGACCTTGTGTATGAGTTTTCCTCCTCTCACGCCAACAAATCATAGAAGAATCACAGAATCGTAGGATCATTATGACCCTGAGGGGACGGTGCCATGCGCTGGCACTGCCACTCTCACAGTTCTGGAGTGTGTCTGAGCCAAAGTGCTGGTTTATCTAAGGACACGAGTGGAATTGTAATTGGAATTGTAGCTTCCCCACGGAGGCGGCTGGCAGAGGGCCACTCAGCCCACACCGCTCCTGCCTGGTCCTGCCCAAGCCAGCAGCAGGAGCCCAGCAGATCCACAGGGATGGCAGGAGGGAGAGCAAAACAGGCCAGAAAAAACCTGCTAAAAGCTGCTGGCAGAAGGAGCTTGATTTATAATAGGAAAGGCAGGCACAGCTGGAGGGAAAGGAGTAGGAGAGGCTTTCTCCAGACATCAACAACTCAAGATCAGCGTCGTGGTGTGTCTGCATTACTGGGGAGCAGCAGATGGAGCAGAGCTGGTACATCTAAATTTGTGGCTGTTTAGGTGGTCTGTGTGTTTGCTTCACTGTTTAAAATGCTCTTACTTAGTATCTGGTCTCTGAAGGAGGAACCAGTGTGTGGGGGTAAGCACACCCTGCCCAGCGAGCAGAGCAAATGGAAGAAAGAAAGAGGAAAGCAGGTAGTTTGCAAGTGATGGCAGCTAGTTATAGGGAGCTAACGCAGTTTCTGTCTGCTCCGTGCAGAAGGGAACTCCAAATGCTCTTTGGAGTACAGAGAGGGACACCACATCCAGAATCACAGAATCACCAGGTTGGAAGAGACCCACTGGATCATCGAGGCCAACCATTCCCATCAATCACTAACCCATGTCCCTCAGCACCTCGTCCACCCGCACCTTAAACTCCTCCAGGGAAGGCGAGTCAACCCCCTCCCTGGGCAGCCTCTGACACTGCCCAATCACCCTTTCCAGGAAAAATTTTTCCTACTGTCCATCCTGACCCTCCCCTGGTGGAGCTTGAGGCCATTCCCTCTCGTCCTGTCCCCTGTCCCTTGGCAGAAGAGCCCAGCTCCCTCCTCTCCACAACCTCCTCTCAGGCACTTGCAGAGAGCAATGAGCTCTCCCCTCAGCCTCCTCTTCTCCACGATAAACACCCCCAGCTCTCTCAGCCACTCCTCTTCTTCTCCAGCCCCTTCCCCAGCTTCGTTGCTCTTCTCTGCACTCGCTCCAGAGCCTCAACATCCTTCTTGTGCTGAGGGGCCCACAACTGACCCCAGGATTCGAGGAGCGGTCTCACCAGTGCCGCGTGTCTGCTGCCTGCCCACGTCAGCGACTGCTTGAGACACGGTGGAGTCTCTTCCATGGCAAAACTCCACCAGCAAGCAGCTTTGTGTGCCTCTGCACCTCAAAGCTTTTCTTCTTAATGATTCGCCTTCATAGCTCCTGGATTGCAGGGTCATGGGTCAAAACACCTGGAAAAGACACCAAAGAGCAGCAGCCGGCAGCTGTGCTGACTGGATTGTGAGGCGCCTCTGAACTAATGGAGGATAAAATACGGCGAAAAGAAAAAAGAGATGGAGAGGGAGAAAAGGAAAAGATTCAGCACAAGAGACAAGAAAAAAACTAAAGTGAGGCACGTACCTATGGGGAGAAAAGCTTGCCTGCCCTCTTGTCCTTCTCTTGGCAGCCTGGCCTGGGGATGGGGCAGGGCAGGACAGCAGCAGCAGGTGCTCAGCATCTTCAAGTTCTTTTATATAAACAAACACTGCAATATCCTTTGAAATTCTGTCATAACACAAAGAATCTAGATGAAAATGATATCTTCTAAGCCATTCTTGGAAGACCTCTTATTTCTATCTCTCCTTTACACACTGAGCATGTTCAGCTTCATAAGGGATCTGCCCCCACCAGCACAGACAAACCAGACCCAAACTAGAGCCACGGCTGGAAAGGCTTTTGAGCCCCTGAGGCTGGATTCTGGAAGTGTCAGGGGTTCCCACTCCTTGTCTCTTGGTCTCTGCAACTAACTGAAAGGAGGTTGTGGAGAGGAGGGAGCTGGACTCTTCTCCCAAGGGACAGGGGACAGGATGAAAGAGAATGGCCTCAAGCTCCACCAGGGGAGGGTCAGGATGGATATAAGGAAAAAAAATTTCATGGAAAGGGTGATTGGGCAGTGTCAGAGGCTGCCCAGGGAGGGTGTTGAGTCACCTTCCCTGGAGGGGTTTAAGGCACGGGTGGACGAGGTGCTGAGCGACATGGGTTAGAGATTGATGGGAATGGTTGGACTCGATGGTCCAGTGGGTCTCTTCCAACCTGGTGATTCTATGATTCTATGAAAACACAGAGGCAGGAGACAGCCAGCAGGCAAAAGCCACCTGGATGCAGAGGGGACCAGCAGGGGCCAAGGAGCTCAGAGCAGCCGAGCCTGCGGGCGAGGGGCCCAGCGCGTGGAGCTGCTGTTTGTCACGCTGCACCAGCCGAGCTCAATATTCGATGCCAAATCTACTTCTCTTGTGTAAATATTGATATTGCTTAATGCAGACTTTGGCAGAGAGGATTTTGTAATGCTGCTGCTTAGGCAGCTGCTTCCCATTTATCTCGGCACTCTACAAAGTGCTCCTGTCTTACAGGTTGGCTGCCTTTATCCCTTAAAACCCCCGGGAAGAACCACGATCCTCAGAAATAATTTCTCTATTAAATAGGGATAAAACCCCACAATATAAAATTATAATATTGACTGATATTTAGTTCTGACAAAACAAATCAAGAGTTTCCGTGCTGAAACTTCATGTAATGTTAAATATTACAGTTATTTACAGGGTGGGGATTCACTCACATTGAAGAAGGTGCACCGGTGCCAGAGGGGTGTTTGCTCACACAACCACTAGATTCAGCACATAACTGAGCATCTGTGGCTGCAATTTAATTCTTTAAGTGTTTTGACAGAAACAATAGCAGAAAAATAATAAATAGGATTGACAGATTGAGGAACTTCATGTGCTGTACAGCTCGTCTTACTGGAAATGATGAAACCCACACATCAAGGAAAGATCAGTACTTAGGTCTGAGATGATTAACAGTAGCAGTGAATATATTGAATAATTGTTCGCTATTAGTATATTGTTTAATAACATATAAATGTTCTTTTTGTAGAAAATACTTAGCTGATAATATTAAAGCATTATTAGTTGTAACTAACAAGTTTTGTAGACTGCCATGGATGCAATAGAATTAGGGGAAGGATTTTTAATCATGAAACTTAATCTCTTGTTAGATGAGACGGTGCCAGAAGATTGAATATCATAGAATCATAGAGTCACCAGGTTGGAAGAGACCCATTAGATCATTGAGTCCAACCATTCCCATCAATCTCTAACCCATGTCCCTCAGCACCTCAGCCACCCGTCCCTTAAACCCCTCCAGGGAAGGTTTTTACAGAGATGTCAAAAGACACAAGCAGAGCAGGTAATGTATTCCGAGAAGTGAGATTCCAGGAGAACCGAATGCTAATAATTACAGAATTAAGTCCTTCAATTAAAAATGAATACACTGCTGGAACATTTAATACAATGAATACCAGATAAAATTATTGTTCAATCCAATTAAATCTCAACAAGATTTTCTGAGAATGTGATGGCATTTATTGAGTTATCTCTCAACTTCTTATGCAAATCAGAATTAGACCTGAATGCAGTATGCTAATTGCGAGCTGTATCTGCACCAGCAGTTGTAAAGATCTGAGGAAGACAAAAAGTGGTTGAACTTCCCTTAAGGCGGCTGCTTGGAAGACCTGCAGTGGCGCTTCGGAGGGCGGCTGAGGCCATTCCTGCTCCTGTTCTGCCACCAGCAGCATGAAACAGACTCTCTGGTGGAGAGAAAAGCTGGTTTAGGACAAAAACCTCCAGTAACCAGAGGCCCCACAACCACTGGACTTCCATGGGGTTTTCTAGCAGTTCTGGTTTCTCTCGGTGCAGCTACATCTGGAGTTTGAAGTTAAATTGTTAAATATAAGCCATTTAATAGATTATTTTGTATTTTTTTATCTGTCTTTCATGCCAGTTAATATGAATGAAAGTATTTGTTGTCCCTAACAGAGAAGATCATGCAATATATTGAATTATTTCTTCAAGTAGCGATGTCACTGAACCTACTGATGGAGAAGGGAGATTGTTTTTTCATGATTCTCTCATTTGACAGTAAAGCAGCAATAAAATCTCACAACAAACCTCAAGGACGACATTCCAAGGCAGGACTGTAGGAAAAAACCTTCTAGAGAAGCTGGAGACTGTGCCACCAGCAGACCAGAGGCTTCTCTTCCAGCACGGTATGATAGTCGGTTACACTGGCCCACGTGAAATCCCAGCTTTTATCCTGTGGAGTCACAGAACAGCCACTGAAGTGCTGAAAGAGGCATGAGTGCAGCCTCCCAGGCTACTCCAGGTGCCAGTTAAACCTAAACAAACTCACTTTTCTGGGGTGACCTCAGTTAATTAAGACTAATTTTCCTTGCTTTACCAAACAAAATGTAGCAAACAGGGAAGTCTGGAGAGAAGATGCTTCCACTATAACCACAGAAGTAAATTAACTCACCTGAGTTAGTATTTAGGATTACAAATCCCTTTCTCTTTGAGTTTTCGAAATGCAAAATGAATCTATTAAAAAAATTAAATGTTACATTAGGAGAATGTAATTGCCTCTTACGTTGTAATCTACAGAGCTCGCTGACTATAATCTTCAAATTAATGACAGCTAAACATTTGAAACAAATCTTTGCAAGCATCTTCAATTCACCAGCTGCTGTGGGGATGTCATCTAGATGGATCTCAATGTAAATTATACGTTCAGAACATGAAGATGAATGGAAAAGGCAGAACTGGCCCCAGAAGGCGGTGCTAGAAAGGAGCCCTGAATTAAAACAGGCATCGAGGAAGACTGTTTGAGCTATAAACTTCAATTGTCTTATAAATAAAAGTGTTTTCATGTGTATATATAGCAGGGTTTGATTTCCATGGCTCAAGTGAAGAATTGCTTGAGGTGACTGAGTGGGTAACCTGGACAGGGTCAGTACAGAAAGTGGCTTTTACAGGTGCAGGGTCAATCTCTGAAGAAACACGAGAAACATATTCTGATTGGTAAGATTAAGCTGTGGGGAAAGTCACAGGCAGGGCAGAAGCCCACAACACCTCAACAACACTCAGAAAAGCAGCAACTGCTGGGCAGAGCCGTACAAGAAGGCAGCAAACAGTAGCTTTGTGTTACGAGTCCCCAGCAGCTGCAAATTAAAGAAGGTGGTTTCTTCAGAAGGGTTCGTCCTGACAGCTGCAGTTAAAAGGGGAAGGGCTGGACCCAGATATTCCCAGGTTTTCCTCCCATGTATCTCTGCAAGAGGGCCAGATGCGAAAGAGAAATCAAATATAGAGACAATGCACCACTTGGGACATTTAATAGGTTTTTACAAATAAAACAGAGAATTTTTGAAATAAAAAGATAAAGAATAGATAAACAAAGTGGCAGAAATAGAGACAAAGATCAGTGAACATTAGGAAAAAATTCTTCACTGAAAGGGTCATTGGGCACTGTCAGAGGCTACCCAGGGAGGCGGTTGAGTCACCTTCCCTGGAGGGGTTTAAGGTGCAGGTGGACGAGGTGCTGAGGGACATGGGTTAGTGATTGATGGGAATGGTTGGACTTGATGATCCGGTGGGTCTCTTCCAACCTGGTTGTTCTATGATTCTATGAAAAAAAGATGGGCAAAAAACTAGTGGTTCCTCTCCTAAGTTGAGTGTGGAGCTGTAACAGACCTGAAATCAGAGAACTGATTGTCCAGGAGAAGGCCCCCACCAATTGTCACTGAGTTGATTTGTGTGCAGGGGACATTGCAGGTATTGGTTATTAAAGACACCTTTTCCAAAAGAACTACCAAGCACCAACTGTGTCGTGGATCACACTGATCCTTGTTCACACGTTTGATTGGTTACAACAGCAAAAAACACAGGGGAGCTTGCTGGATCAGATAAAGAAGCTGAAATTCTGTTGTATAATACGGCAGAAGCAGAAGAGTGTTAGTGGTGAGAGGTCCAGGTGCCACCACTTGCTCACCTGCACCTGGAGCAGAATAACCCTGAGGAGCTGCAGGCACCACCCGCTGCTCCTGCTCCTCAGCATGGTCAGATGGGGAGTCCTGGGGGTGCTGGAACAGCATGGATGGAGGCACCAGCGTGCGGATGAGGAGAGGCATCTGGCATCTAAGTAGCTTCTCTCACCCAGCGCAGGATGCAAGAGAGAAAATCAGTGTGAGGCGAGCAAACTCCAAGTCCCACAGCCCCTTCAGTCCACTCCCTTCCACAGCCTGAAGGGCTGAGCCCACCACTGAAACCTGCTCCTCCTCCAACTCCTTCTCCTGTTCTCTTTTCTTCTTCCAAATGACATCAAAATGCTCCCTGTCTATTTGAATGAGTTTTATAAAAGGACCTGTACTAAGCCAGGTTTCCCCTCTGGCTTCTCAGCCTAGAAGAACCATAACATGAAACTGCAAATGAGGTTGCTGACACCCAAGGGAGAAGCGTTGCCTGCTGAAATCTTCCCTTCACCGTGGCCTTGCTGGACAGAGACAAGCACAGAGCCACAGAGCTGTGGAATAATGCAGGAAGGAGGGAACTTGTGGGTTCTCCAGCCCAACGTCCTGCTGGGAGCAGGGTGGACATCAAAGTTGGTTCAAGCAACCACGATGCCGATGCTTCCAGCTTGTTTTTCTACTGCTAACAGTAAGAAAACTCTGAACATTGAGTTTCTACACACATTTTTTTGTGGATACTTGGCAGATTTTCTTTTCATTTAGGCAATGTTATTTCCTGCCCTTCCCTGGTAGGGTGGTTATTTGAACGGTTCTCTAATTTCACGCCCACAGCACTGACACTCTCTTGCTTGTAAATCTGAAGTGCTGAACAAGTCAGCCTGGCAAAGCACGCGAGCGGCGTTTGCTCACCCCTTCCTCTTTGCAGCTCCCTTTGCTCTCCCTGGTTGTGGTTTGCAGGGGCTTTTCCCCTCTAGTCATGTATTTCATGTGTGAGAAAAGAAGGAATTAGCTTACTGGGATGAACTGGTTTGCATTTATTGTAGAAATATGACAGAGCAAGTTGGAGGAAGGTGACATTTCTTCTGTGCTTCTATATTATCAGAAGAGCAAGCATCAGCTGACTGGAGGTTTAATGCTCACTCAAAAAGGAAGAAGCAGACACCCTTTAAATTTGACCTTGGCTCATGGAAAACCTCCTTCCACAACTCACTCACTGGAGACTGTGAAACAGTAAGAGAATCCACGTACATGGATTATTACAACTGGGACGCAGGGTGAGATCAAACACAGTCAGTTCCGGAGGAAAAAAAAAACCTTTTAAAATGAGATAATGGACCATTCATTTCTTTAATTCTATTTTACATATAACTATTTAACTTGCTAGATATTTTCAATTACTTCATCATTTAAAAATTGCTAAAGAGTAATTACGCGTATCAAGGCTCACACCTGTATCTGTGAAGAACCGCGCTGTGCGAGGCTCTTGTTCATCTCACTGGCAGTTGTACAAGGATCCTGTTACGTCTGATATTGAACAAAGTGTTTACTTTAAACCCAAATGAACTGTGCACTTGAGCATATTAAAAATACTGAGTTTAAAATGGTAAAGGCAGATGAGGCTGAATAAGGTTTGTCTTCTAATTTGCTTTCTAATTAACTCTCTCTGAGTTTCAACTTTCTCTCTGTGTGGTTTTCATGGATACTTGATTTTCTCTAACTTTGTTGCAGGAATAGAAAGGAAACCAGCTCGCATTGTAAACTCTCTTTTCAAAGAGGTTTTGTGATCCTCTCCTTTTGTAGAAGCTTCTCAGCCCGTCCAGGACCTCTGCATGCTCCAAGGGGAGGGAGACAGAGCCCTGCAGGTGTGTTTGCCTTCACCTGGAGATGTTCAGCCTCCACACCCTGCTTCACTTGCCTGTTCACTGCGTTTACCCCTTCCTGCACACAGAATCACAGAATAACCAGGCTGGAAGAGACCCACTGGATCATGGAGTCCAACCATTCCCATCAATCACTAACCCATGTCCCTCAGCACCTCGTCCACCCGGCCCTTAAACCCCTCCAGGGAAGGGGGCTCAACCCCTTCCCTGGGCAGCCTCTCCCACTGCCCAATCACCCTTTCTGGGNAGCGTTGGTGTCTCCAGCGCCTCCGATGCCTCTCGGAGCAGGGTGTGGGTGACATGGCTGCTGGGATGGCAGGGGCAGCCTGTGCAGGGTTCCAGGCTTGCTAAATGGCTCCCAGGACTGAGACACAACCAACAGCAGGGGAAAGAACTTCTTTGGAATATGTTTCTGCTTTCAGACATCCTCAACAACATCCTAACTGCCGCTGTGACAGACTGGGGCCAGGAGAAGGGCAGGGCTGCAGGGAAGGCTGATAAACTTCGTTAGGCTGATTGAAATAGCCAGGAGAAATGGCTCAGCCTTCCAGCTCAATGTCTTTTTGTCAGGTCACCTGAACTGATGTTAAATATGTAGTGGAGCATGCCAGACGCGCATAACTCTAAGCGACGAAGGCTTTAAATCAAGTCCTGTGGTGGAAGGACGCCAAAGGGAGACTGTTCATTCTCCTGGAGACTGATGTGCGCTGATGGATGCCCCTCTCGGTGCCAGGCTGGGCGCGGTGGCACTGGTGCAGCTGGCAGAGCCTGCTTGGATCATCCCAGCTCTGATTCCTCCTCCTCTCCAGCAGTAGGGTCCCTTGCCCCTCCTTGCTTCCACCAGGGGAGGCTCAGATTGGCTTGGAGTTTGGGGGAGAAAAGTAATTCTGAAACAGCTTTGTGCCTGTCTTCCTACTACAGAATTTAGAAGTAATAAATGATATATACAAAAACGTATATTTTAAGCTGATCAGAATATAAAGCCTCATTTAATCAAACCAGCAGGGCTGTCTGCAGTGGTGTCAGGGATTCTCATCTGTGAACAGCGATGAGCGGAGGCGTATCTCAAAAGCTCAGTGTAGTAAATCTGTGCCTCTGCACACACCGAGACTTTCACGGGGAGGTTCCCCCTGCAGAAGAGGTGACAACTGCAAACTCTGCACTATCCTTTCAAGTCCACGTGGCCCGATATATCAAAATGCGTGCACGTCTCCACCTCCCCACAGCTGAGGTGGAAAGCTGCAGAGACACGCAGTGCTCTCCAGGTCAGTTGGCCATGGAAGCCAAACAAAATCATCCCTTAAGTCAATAATTGTTCGCTTCCATCACAACACAAGCAATGCTTGCTGCTTTTTTAACTTCCCTCTTTAACTTCATGGGATTTTGCAGCCTGTGGCAGCGTATGGGAGGGTTCCCTGCCAGTGCACATAAAACCATCGCATTTCAGAGTGGATGCTCTGTGCCGGAGCTGCCTCCCAATGCTCCCAGCTGGGCTCTCTGCAGGCTGAACGGGGCACATCTGCTCGCTCTGACTCCCTTTCACAGAATCACAGAATCACCGGGTTGGAAGAGACCCACCGGATCATCGAGTCCAACCACTCCCACAAAAAACTAAACCATGTCCCTCAGGACCTCGTCTACTCGTAACTTAAACACCCCCAGGGAAGGTGAATCAACCACCTCCCTGGGCAGCATATTCCAGCGCCTAATGACCCTTTCCGTAAAAAA
>WAAB01006683.1:7889-38162 GCA_013389865.1 Piaya cayana | reverse complement strand
GTCCAGGGCCCCTCGCGATAAGAAAGACGTTGAGGTCCTGGCAGGGAAGAGCGACCAAACTGGTGAAGAACAGGCCTTATGAGGAGCGGCTGAGGGAACTGGGGCTGTTTAGCCTGGAGGAGGCTGAGGGGAGACCTCATTGCTCTCTCCAACTACCTGAAAGGAGGTTGTGGAGAGGAGCAAGCTGGGCTCTTCTCCCAAGCGACAGGGGACAGGACGAGAGGGAATGGCCTCAAGCTCCACCAGGGGAGGGTCAGGCTGGACATGTGGAAAAATTTCTTCACAGAAAGGTTTATTGGGCAGAGACAGAGGCTGCCCAGGGAGGTGGATGAGTTCCCGTCCCTGGAGGGGTTTAAAAGGTGGGTATATAAGGTGCCTGGGGACATGATTTAGTAGTGAGCAGGTACGGTTGGAGCCACAGGCTGCTGCTGCTGCTCGGTTGTTGGAAGCCGCTTGCCTCAAGGTGCTCAGTGTTTGATCCCCAGAGTTGCTGATCTCCCACTCAGAGGGGCCACCTGGAGCAGGGATGCTGCTTTGGCGCTGGCTGTTGTACTCGAGCTTGCACTTTTGTGCCAAGGAGTTTGCTAGAAAGTCTTTTTCAGAAATGCGTGTAAGTGCTGCATCGTGTCTTAGCCCCACTGTGCAGCACTGGGAAGCTGTGGTTTGGGCATCTGTAACTTCCTCTTTATTTCTTAAAGGTCAAATTAAAGAAATCGGTGCTGAAAAGGTGCAGATCTGTCTCTGAACTAGAAGGGAGAGACTGTTGTTCTGTGATTAATTTGGTGTTAGATTTTAGGCTCGACTGAAAAAACTCCGCAGTTTCAGGCTGCAGTGGTTGTTGCACTCACTCTTGGGGCACCCTGAAGGGTTAGGGGCTGTGCACATCCGAGAGGAAAGAGCTGTAATGTGTTCTGGTTCCCAGTTTGAATGTGCTCTCAGGGTTCATCACTCCCATCTAGAGGTGTAGCTACTTGTTTGTGGCTGAACAGGTAGCTAATTAAGGCCATTAAATGATGGGTGGGCAATGATTTTTATGGCACATATTAAGAAGGCAGCGTTCCACTCATTCCCAGTGTGCTCGCTGCCCTGTGGGTTGTGCATTTGGCATATTTACATTCAATAAAAGCATCAAACCTGCTGTGTTTGAACATGGGACGCTTCGGGGAAAGGGGCAGTCACCGAGAAAACCAGTATGGAATGGAAGCAGTGGAAAGAAGCCAGAGAACCATAACAGAGCAGCTCTCCCTTCAGAAGGTGGCCAGTGTTGCTGACCTTGGAGCTCCTGGGAGACATGGGAGAGGGACCAGAGCAGCAGCTTTGCTGGAACAGCTCTGTCTGGGAGCTGAGAGACTCCTGTGTTATTATCCTCCTGAAGCCACAGGTCGTGGCTGGAAATCACCATCATAAAGAGATTCTCTAGTTGCAAAAAAATATTTGGGGTGGGCAACTTTTTTTCACCATTTTTCCCAAGACCCGAGGTGAGGTGCTGCTTGCTCCTTCTCTCACTACTAAAGCTCGTTTGTTCACTTTTGTGTGCAGACCAGTGTTGAGGGTTGCGCCCCTCGCCTGCCATCACAAGGCTGATTACAGAGCATACGCTCGGTCAGTGTTTTCTGAAAGAGCCTCCGCAATCAGCGTGTTTGTTTTACTAGTTCTGTGCACCAGGAAGCAGAAGAAAAGTCTGTGTCAGCCTCTTCCTGACAGGCTGCAGGAGGATGGATTGGCAGGAATATTTGTCAGATGGAGAAAAGGTAATCGAGGGGGAAGCAAACTGCTGGAGGAGGATACCTGACTGCAGCTTCACTGGAGGTTTCTGTGGCTTGGAGGAGTGTCTTGGGGCTCCAGGTTCCCCAAGGCATCACGGTTCCTCCTGGCTGCCTTGGCTTAATCTGAATTAAACCTGTGGAGTAGGTGTCTGCGTGATTGGGACTGTTGGTGGGTCCTGGATTTGGTAGGTTGTTTTTGTTGTGGATGCTGTACTGTGTGTTGATCTGTGCGGCAGAGCTGGTGACGCGAGCACAGGCACCAGCTCAGTCCTGGCTGCACAGCGAGAGAGCTGCTCACATGTTGATCTGAAACTTTTCATGGAGAGTTGGTTTCTTTGAGAGTGGGTGGGGATTTTATTCTTGTACTTACACTGAAGGCAGGGACGCTGGCAGGAGGATGTTCCTCATGGCTCTCTCATGCTTTTCAGAAAATGCTCTGAAGGTGAAGTGGACGGTGCCCACCAGGACTGAGTCTGTCTAAACAAAACCTTTCCTCACCCAAAAGCCTGTTTGTTGTCAAGAGGGAACCTTCACAACGGCCGAAGTCAGCAAGTGATGGGCTCAGAGAACAGCGCTTTAAAGAGCTACGTGCTGGAGGAGCCGCCGTTCACACTGCCCACCGGACACGCCGTTTATCCGGCCGTGCTGCAGGATGGAAAACTTGCTTCAGTCTTCGTCTACAAGCGAGAGAATGAAGATAAGGTTAATAAAGCTGCCAAGGTACTGTGGAGAGCGGGCCTGGGGCAGACCTGTGGGAGATATCCCTCCTTTTTCATGGAGAGATGGGAATCGGTTAGTGATGGTCAAACCCTTAAGGAGTAGGGATAGGAGGAAAGGCTGACGTTGGTCCTGGCTGCAGGCTGCTGGGGTGCAGGGAAAAAAGGGGACAGCAGCTGGGAAGCTCATCGTACCCTGCATGACATGAGGAGCACTGGGAAGCGGTGTTCAGACAGCAATACCTGCATTCATTTGCAGAGTCTCGTCCTGCAGTTTGAAGAAGATCAGAGTCTTCTTATCTTACCCAAAATACCATTTTTATTCCTTGTAAGACTTTATCTCGATGTATTATAAAGGGTTCTGCAGTGAGCAAATGAGTGCGTGGAGCGGGGCTGTGCGAGTGTGAGCAGGGGACGTGGCTGTAGGTACCAGGCTGAGCTCTGCAGCCTGAGGCGCTGCCCTGGATGAGATCTAACAGACGTGTCTCTCTCTCTCTCTCTCTGGAAGCACCTGAAGACCTTGCGCCACCCTTGCCTTCTACGCTTCCTCTCTTGCACTGTGGAAGCAAATGGGATCCACCTGGTTACAGAACGCGTGAAGCCTTTGGAGATGGTCCTGGAGACGCTGTCTTCGGCAGAAATCTGTGCAGGGATCTATGATGTGCTGCTGGCACTCATCTTCCTCCACGATAGGGTAGGTACCTCCAGCAGCAGTCGCCAGGCTTTGGTGGGAGCCACATGAAACAGCAGGAGAGCTTTGCACCTCGGTTTGCCTGGATGACTGTCTCGTTCCTGGTTCTTCACTAAAAGATGGATCCACAACCATTCTTTTAGGCTAAAACTGCTAAAATCGTTGTCTGCTTCATAGGAGGAAGGGCATGTGGAAGTGGAGTGGGTTTCAGAAGTGAGGGAGCAGTTCTCAAGTCATAATTGACATCTGCTTGCAGTGCTTCCTCGAGGACGATGGGATTGCCGTGCCTGGGCATTTCCTTACAGCTGGTGCCACACATCAGAGATCGGTGTCTCTGCTCCCCTGTGCTGTCACTGTGTTTTGTGGGACTGCAGTTGGATGCTCGCTCCGACTGCAGCTTTGGGCTCATAGTTGGAGGTTTTCCGTGGACGCAGTTGCGCTGCAGGGGCTGTGACACACAGAGCTCTCTCCTCTAACCCCCAGCCCTTCTGCCCGATACCTGGGAGTCACCTGCAGAATCCCAAAGGGCCTTTAGAGCTGTGTGTTTTCTGGCTGCTTTTCCTTAGCTCTTTGCAGCACCTAATTAGCACTGATTAAGCTTTTACATTGTCATCTATCTGCAAGTCTGTTATCTTTTTTTTTTTTTAAACTCTTTCAGGGAGGCCTTACACATAACAATGTCTGTTTATCATCTGTGTTTGTAAGTGAGGATGGACACTGGAAGCTGGGAGGAATGGAAACAGTCTGTAACTTCAGTGAAGCCACCCCGGAGGTAAGAGCAGAGCGAAGCGCACGCTCGGATGCTCAGGAGACGGCTTCTGGCCTGTGGGAGCTCTGTGGGTGTGAAGGCACAAGTCCTTCCAGTTTCTTGAGTTTATTAGTAATTGTGTTGGCTCACTTCCAGCTCTGAGCTGGATCTTTGCTCTATGGACACTGCAATTATAAACTTACATCATCTACACAAACAGAAACTAATTTCCAGCAGCAGCTGCTCTTCTAAGGGAGGCTGCTGGCTGGAGGGTAGATTAAGACTGAGGAGAGTGAGAAATTTTTGCTCCTCTGGACTGATTTAAAAACACAGAATACAAACAAAGCTGTAGTATGAAGCAGGAAGGTCCAGGCTGAAATGAATCGATAGGAAAAATCATTTAGATGACACACTGGCATCTTCCATTGGTGTTGGCAGAAAAATCCCTTGTTGGATTTCTGCTGCACACTGCGCAGTCCTTGCTGCAGCCTGGCCTGGTGCCGTGGGTGGACGTTGCCTTTTCTCCCAGTGGATCCACAAATCCTTCACATACTGCATCGAGTGTCCCTGGCAAGTATCGCATTTAGAGGGGATCACACAGGCACAGAAATGCTGTGTGTGGTGGGGCACAGCCATGCAAATGCACGGCAGTAAAACCCGACTGCTGGAGGTCATGAAGTCATTTCCCTGTCCAGCTGAATCATGCAGGACAGGAGGACTAAGGAGTGAAGGGATGAGTTGGCTGCGATGCCCCTAAGTTTCCTTCTGTCAGCCTTGTGTTTCACACCTGGTCCGTTTGTGCTTCTGCTCTGGGCAGCGCAAAGCGCAGGTGGCCTTGGATGGCAGCTGAGGGGACAGGAGCCTGGCTCCTGCGCTGGGCACAGACGAGGGATTGAGGCAGATCATGTCTCTTCTCTTCTCCTTCCAGTTCCTCTGTCATGTCAAGTCGGTACGAGACCAGTCGTCCATCCCTTGTGAGGAGATGGTGAGTAATGTAGAATTGTAGAAGTGTGGAATGGTTTGGGTTGGAAGGAGCCTTAAAGCCCATCCAGTTCCAACCCCTCTGCCCTGGGCAGGGACACCTCCCACTGGATCAGGGGCTCCCAGCCCCATCCAGCCTGGCCTGGAACCCCTCCAGGGATGGAGCAGCCACAGCTTCACTGGGCAACCTGGGCCAGGGCCTCCCCGCCCGAATCATGAATTTCTTCCTACTGTCTAATCTAAACCTTCCCCCCTCTAATTTTAAGCCTGAATGGGAGGAAGCAGCTGCTGGATAACACCTGAGATTTATTCTTTTCTTTTCCCCCCCTCCCTTCCCTGGTTTGGGAATGGTGTTGGGCACAGGGCATGAATTTCTGAATGAGTGATGGGACAGCAGATTCTCTTAATATTTTTTCAAACACTTTTTGTTGCAGCTTTAATCCTTCCATATCGCCAAAGCTTTGCAAAATTTTCAGAGTTGTTGGGATTGCCCAGATCGCCGTGGTCGCACGGCTGTGCAGGTCTCAGCTACAACAGCCTCTTTTTCACTTGTTAACTCACCTCCTGTCCCTTGCGTGTCCCAGGAGTTGCTTATGCTGAAGGAGAGAAGATCTTCCTCTAATTATCACCTGTTTCCATAGCAGCACTGGTTGTTGACTTGCAATTGCTGCGTGCGTTCAGGGGGGAATTGTTTCATCGCGAGGTAGTTGTTCCTGTGGGTTATAAACTCCCCAGTGGAGCTCTTTTAGTGTAATGTTCTGCTGTAGAGTACCTAGTAGGGCTTTGGTGCTATAAAAAGAATCTGAGACCGGAGTGAGGAGGGGGTAGACTGATGGAAACTCAAGTATTTCATAAATTCCTGCTTTGACCTTTTTATGTTTTTTGCCTTTTTTCAGTCTGCAGATTTCAAAATCCTGCCCAACAGCTATGGGCACGCGAGGGACGCCTACGCGTTTGGAACCATGGTTGAAACTCTTCTGACAGTCCTAAATGATCAGGGTGAGGAATGACACGTGCTTGTTTCATTGCCAACAGGCCTCTAGCTTATTCCTTGCCTGTGTCGACTGAGCCTTTAGTCACAGCTGGCAGATGTGCTACGGGGGCAGTGGCCACTGTTCTAGGTTAAAATACAGGCTTCACCTTCTCCTTTATTCCCCTCTTCCTGCCTTTGAACATGGCTCCATGTGGCTGGAGCAGCCTGCAAACCGTAAGCTCTCCCACTCTGCTCTGCAGCAGCCAGAGCTCGCTTGGTCCTGTCCCACAGCCACCTCGTCAGGGGATGCGGGTGCTGGACGGTGTGAACCACAGGGCAGCAAGAGTAGGACTCCTTGGTGCCCCCATAGCCAAGCAGCCAAGGGAGAGAAATGGAAACGCTGTTTCCCCTTCCTTTAGGGATAGATGTGAGCTGTTCTGCTGTCAAATAGAGCTGTTAAAAATAAGCTTTTGGGAGGGCAGAGGACTCCTGAACATAGCTTGTTCAGCATGAGAGAGGAATCTAACTGTAGGTGCTCTGGCTTTCAGTTTCAGCAGATATTCTCTCCAGCTTTCAGCAAACCTTGCACTCTACACTGCTGAATCCAGATCCAAAGTGCCGCCCACCACTGTCCAGCTTGTTGTCTCATGAGTTCTTCAGGTAAGGAAAGGAACATCCTGGGAAGTGCAGGCTTAATCCCTACCTCTGGCAGGGATCTTTGACAAAGAGACTCCTTAAATTTAGAAAGCATTGCCAGCCTTCCAGAGGAGGTGCTGAGCTAGCAGTTGTGACAGACTCTGTCCCTTGGTCACACACAATCAGCTGTTTCCCCCAGGCCCGTGGCAGGTGGGGGAGACACTCTGGAAAATAAAATGGTTGGTGATACTCCCGGAGCAAAGGAGGCTCCAAGAGGCAGCAGTGTCTGTTGTCACCTGAGTGCTTCCCGGGGTGGCAATTGTGCTCATCGCCCCAGGGAAGCGGCAGTGGCTGGTGCCACATCGTCCCGTGAATCACTGACTCGCTCCGTGCAGGCGCAGCTGCCAGGTCAGGCTCCCCTGTGGGCTTCCTTGGGCCACCAGAATTTGACATGTGTCCCTTTGTCTTGTTCTGCTTACTACATGAAGGATGGAGATTTGCAGACTCTTAGTGGTGGCTGGTTTAAAGCTTGACGACGTGTGTTTTTGTGCTTAGGAATGATTTCCTGGAAGTTGTGAATTTTCTGAAGACTCTAACACTAAAGTCTGAGGAGGAAAAAACTGAATTTTTCAAGTAAGTGAAGCAAGTATGAAGCTGCTTCTTTGAGAATTACTTCCTCCTAGGTCAGTGTGCAGGCCGAGGAAGAGGCTGCAGTGGGACTTGTCCCTCCCAGATGAAGCAGACACAAAGGGAGGGGAAAGCAATATTAAGGGAAGCGGTTGTTAAGGCTGTCTTGATACTAATTGCTCTCTCCTGGAATACAGATTCCTACTGGACAGGGTGGCTGGCTTGTCAGAGGAGCTGATAGCGTCACGGCTGGTGCCTCTTCTACTCAATCAGCTCGTGTTTGCAGAACCTGTAGCTGTCAAGAGTTTTCTTCCTCATCTGCTGGGTCCTAAGAAAGGTGACCTTTAAACTTTCTGTCTTCACAATTATTACTGACGAGTTTGTAATGAATTCAGAGCAGTCATTCCTTTGGATCAAGGGAACAGCGGTGTTTATTTAACCAGGACAAATACTGCAACATCCAGAACTGGGAAGGACAGTTAGGTGTGCTCTCCCGTTTGCAGTACTTTCCACTGTTCTGCTGATGCCGGGAGGTGGCACGGCCTGGGCCCTTTCTCAGGTTTACTTGTCTCCCACCCTCTCACCCCAGGCTTTCCCAGGGGCTTCTTGTATATCCCTCTTCTTGCTTTTACCTTCTGCCACTGCACCTGTTCTCCTGTAAAGGGCGCTTGGTCTCTACTCCTTTCATCTGTATGGGGCATTCAGCACGTGTTGCTGGATCCCCGTCTCTGTGCTTTTCGCCTCCCCACTCTTCTAGTTTCTTCCTAAAGAGCTGCTGGTGTTTCAGCCAAGCAGTGTCTGTCTAGTGTCTGTGGCTGTTCAGAGCTGTGGCCATTGAGCTGCTGCTCCTCTCCTCCCTCCCACCTTCTCTGACATCCCAGCTGTGTTGGCAGGTGACAGAGAATCAGCCCTGGCAGTGGGGTGACACTCGCGCACTGGGCGGCGGTGGCTTCGCAGAGAGCTTTTGTGTGAGCTGCCTCTTGTGGCAGCAGCTTCTTCTCATCTTCACCTCTCTTCCCTAGAGCAAAATGGAGAAAGCCAGACCAGCTGCCTCCTGTCACCAGCCTTGTTCCAGACGCACGTCATTCCTGTGCTGCTGAAGCTGTTTGAGGTTCACGAGGAGCACGTGCGAATGGTGTTGCTGTCTCACATTCATGCCTACGCAGAACTGTTCTCACAGGACGAGCTGAAAAACATCATATTGCCACAGGTTAAGGACAGCAAAACAATACGTGGTATATCCTAGAGGATGGGATTTCTGTCTCGGGTTGGTTTTTAGCTTAAAGTTGGGATCTCACAAGGCCGGCCAGTCTGCAGCCCCTTTCTTGGCAAACCCTGACCCTTCCGTTAAATCCAGAGCCTCCTGATAGCCTCACAGTGAGAGGCTGTTCCTGTCCCTCCCCACAGCTGCTGGGAGCTGAGACACAGTCAGTCTGAGCTCAGGGTGCCTTGGGACAGCCCAGCGTGTGCAGGCACTGGGATCAGCCACATTCCTTAGCATATAACACAAAACAGGCGTGATTTTATGATACAGAATAATGTCTGGTCTCTACTGAGAGCTGTGGGGGATCACAGAAATGAAATGTGATGCAAATATAACACTGTGAAGCAGAGTTGTCTCTTCTTGGTAACGTTATTGTGTTCTGGGTGCAGGTGTTGCTGGGCCTTCGCGACACCAGTGACTCCATCGTTGCGATAACGCTGCACAGCTTGGCAGTCCTTGTCTCCCTGCTTGGCCCTGAAGTCGTTGTAGGTGGAGAAAGAACAAAGATTTTCAAAAGCTCCGTGCCAAGTTTCATGAAGACTGCTGATCTCTCCCCAGAAGGTAAAGGATGCAGTCAGAGCGCTCTCGGGATTCTTGCTCATTCTGTTCAGGCACCATAGGCAGAATTCCTTGGATTAACCTTTGGCTGCTGACAGGTTAATAGAAAAAGACATAATTGGCTGTGAAATTTTAATTCTGAACCAGGTGCTGACTCTTTGCAGGTACAGAATTGCTACCATGAGTCGTATGGAAGTATTTTAAGTGTAGGAAATATATGGGGGACAGAAATTTCAAGGAGCATCTTCTTCACCTTTAAGTATCTGTGTAAGCAAAGTAGATGAAGTGTGTGTTTGTCTTTGGAGGAAAAGCTGCAGTGTCTTTCTACAGCACTTACATATTTATCCAGGTGGTTGTTTTAAGATTCCTTCTGTCTTTCACTGATTTAAAAATAGTCGATTTTATCCTTTCCCTCCAATTTCTATTCATAGACTGGAAAAGGAATACGAACTTCCCTATTCTCTCAGCTCTCAGGAGGCTTTTCATCTAATCCATGTGAAGAAAGCAGTCCCTGCACCCGCTATATAACTTGGAACCAAGTGCACTGAGGGAAAAGCTTTTCTGGATAGTCAAACTCATAGAGTGCTTGGAACGGGAGGGAGGAGTTGGTGTTTGTTCTGCTTTAGACACACAGACACCAAATGCAGCGCACGACAGAGCAGTCGAAGCACAGGGGTTTTCTTCTGATCACCTGTACTGACAGTTTCCACCTGTTATTAAAATCTCTGGATGGCTCATTGCATTATCCTGCTTTATGTTGTTTTAGGAGGCCACAGTAAATAAAACCCTCGGGAGTGCATGCTGAAATCAGGTTTACTTTTCAGAATATAATTTAAAATATTACCGAGCAACAAACCAACCCCCTTTGTCCTCAGGTGCGAGTGATGGCCTGCAAAACAGCACTAGAGGCTCAACACCTGAGGCTCAGGAAGCTGGTTGCTTAAGCTCCTAAACAGCTGCCTTTCATCAAGGGCAATTTGGGGAGGGGGGGTGTTCTGAGTGTTGATGCTGCCCTTTCCAGGGCCACAGCCCAGGGAACACGGGTGAGCACTGGCCCCAGCTGCGCCGTTCGGGGGTGGTGGCAAGAGGGTCTCCCTCACAGAGGCTGGTGACGCGCTGCCACAGCTCCCAGAAATGAACTGGAACTCTGTGCTCGCCACACTGGCATCATTGGCCCAGGGGAAAAACTACCCTGTGCTGCTTTGAAGCGTGTGGCCTTCAGAGCGTGCCAGCGCCTCACCTCGACTGACACACAGCACTCAGCTCCCACAAGCTGCTTTGCTCATGCCTTGGTGGCCAGGGCTTGCAGGTGCTTTTGTATCAGAGGCAGATACCAGGGACTTGTAATGCAGTAGAAAAGCTGCAATTTTGGAGCCAGGGAGGTGGAAGAGAGCATTTTTTTAAGCTTCTGTTCTGGTCCTGATCAGTTTGGTCATTGTGTATTTCTTTAAAGAACACGTGAGCAAACACTGAGCATTAACAGGTGCCCAGAGTACACACGGGCAGGAGCTGCAGGTGGCAGGAGCAGAGGAGCAGCACGTGCTCCAGCAGTGCCACTGTTGGAGGCTGCACCAGCCCTCAGTCTGTGCTGTAAATAGAGCTGTTCCAGCTAGGACTGACAGTGCACATTGCAGAGACTGTGTCCTTTCTTTCATCCCTGCAGACTCCCCTAGTCGCATCATAAGCAATCAGAGGAACCGAACCACTCGGCCTTTGAAGAATTCCAGTGTGTTCCCCGTCTCTGGCGCTGTACCTGGCAAGAAGCTTTCTGTGGGACAAGACAATCCTCTGGCTCTAAAGACAAGTAAGACTTTGCCCCAGCTCTTCCTCTGACACATCAAGTGTCCTAAAGATGAAACATTGCTGGAAAAGATGTTAATTAGTGATGTGAAAGAGCTTCAGTGACCCAGGAAAGGTAACAATGAAGGAAGGAGAGCGTGACCTTTGACTGCCTAGGGGGAAGTTATTTTGGAGTATGATATGCAGAGACTGCTGTCTGGCCCTGGATTCCTGTTTCCTTACAGCAGGTTCTTTGCTGTGCTTTTCCCACCTCCTGCAGTTCGGCACAGACGCTGTCTCTACAGGTCAGCCCCTTCTTGCCCCTCAGCAGCTGCCCCAGGTTACTCCCATGGTTTATCAGCTGCCATTGTCCCTCCTGTGGAAGCAGGGAGGTGGCTGTGCCTTCAAATGCAAGAGGCACTGAGCACTGAAGTCTCTTTCCCACCAGCACTGCCAGCTTAGCTCCCTGCCAGGTGCTGCCTGCAGTGGCCAGGAGGCATGGGCACAATCCTGTCTCTACTTGTGCTTTCTTGAAATCAGTAACACCTTTGCCCTCCACAGGTGAGCAAGACGCTCAGTCTCCCCTGAATGGAATTCCTGGAAGCATTAATATGCTAGGGAGCAGCAGGAACTCTTTGACTACCTCTGAAAAGCCCGTGGAAGAATGGCCAGACTGGAGTGAGCCAGAGGAGACAGACACTGAGAAAACTGTGAACATTCAAATCCAGCTCCGAGAGCCACAGGGCAGCGTAGGACCTTACTTTGCAGAACGTGATGTGGATGAGAAGCCTTGGGATGACTTTGAGCCCAGCAGCCCCAGTCCTGACCTGTCCTCAGGAAACTGCATCACTGTGACACAAGCTGATGCTGCTGAAAGGCCGAGGCCTCCGCCAGGCACCCACCAACTGAGCAGAGAATTCAAAAGCCTCAGACTGAGTCCCCCCCCAAAGTCCTGCCCTGGGAACAGCTGGAGCAACGACAAGTGGGACAACCAGGAACAAGTGGGAGAAACTGTGATGCCAAAAATGACCTTTCAGGAAAGGCTGAAGTCCTCATCAGACTCCGGCCTAGGAGAAGAATTCACAATCAAAGTGAAGAGGAAACCCATGCAAGACCCTGAGCTGGACTGGTTTGCAGACATGATCCCAGACATTAAACCTTCTTCTATCTTGATTTTACCTGAAGCGAGGACAGAAGTTGTTCCCAGTCCTTCTGGTGCCATATCCAGCAGAGAAGGTGCCTCCCAGAATGTGCTGTTTTCTCCCAAATTTGCAGCAGCGGATATTATTGAGGTAAGAAGCTCTGGCAGGGGGGGTTAAGTGCCTTGAGAGGATCCTACAGCTGGAGTGAGCACAGGACACTTGTAGCTCCAGCTGGCTCCTCGAGGGGGTGGTGGAAGCCGCAGCAGCACACGCTGTCCCGTTGAGTCTTTACCTGTGAACATGAGATGCTGAGCTCTGATGCGCCTGCTCAGGCTCTCAGTCAGTCAGGGCTGTTGCTGCAGCAGCGAGAGGGCCATGTTAATGGAATGGACTTAACTTGGATGCTAATAAAGGCATGAAGGAGGTCTCGTGACTCCTGCTTTCATAGGTGCTGCTGTGTCTGGGATGCAGGGACCTGACACACACTAGGGAGAGTTGGTTTGTCCTCTCTGATCGGGGATGGCCCGGAGCACAAACACAGGAGTTGCTTTCAGAGGATGCTTGGGGCTCAGTGTTGCTCCTGGCTCTTCTAGGAAAACCTAACAGCAGCATTGTAAGTAAAGGATGAAGAAGCCACAGCCTGTGCATTACAGAGCAAAGCTTTTTGGGTGCCTCTCCATTTCAGAGGACTGGGGTGGGTTATAAACCTGCCTTTTTAGGCAAGCAGGTAAATCCTAGCCCCCTCCCAGAGGGGAGGCAGCACTCCCGTCAGGGAGCAGGTGTTGATTTCAACTTGTTTTGCTCATTCAGCCTCAAGAGAGCTGGCACAGGTGGCACGGGGAGAGGAGCCGTGGATGTAAACTGAAGCTGTTTATGACATTTGGAAACGGCACACTTGATGTTTTGGGGTTTTTTTAAGCAGCTCTGTGATACCAACCCCATTTTGGGGCAAGTTGCTCACTGTGGTGCAGCCAGTGCTGTGGAGAAGAGCTGTCAGCAGGGTGGAGAGATCAAAGTCAACGTTAGAACACAGCAGGAGAACAGCTCGTTCCTAGGGGAAAAGAAAGCATGAATTTTACAGCATCCTGTCCTCAGTGGGTAAAAGGGGTTTTGGTGCAAACAGTTCTCACTTTAATTTTAGCAAAAAAAAAGGATCTCCCTGGTTATCTGCTGTTTGTCTTTAAGGCATTTCCTGGTGTAGGTTGAAGTTCTTTAAGAGAGAAAGCTGCAAGTGCTGGCACTTCATTTTTGGTCCTAGGAGGTGCTTTCAGCACAAGTCACTCTGGCTACTGCCTGGGCACAGCACCTGCCTTAACGCTGATCCTTTTGTGCAATTCTAGGCTGAAGCTGCGGGCTGGGGTGAAGAAGAAGAGTTGAACTGGGAAGATGATACTAACTGGTAACAGGACTGAAAGAGACAAAGGCAGTCCCTGCTGTGTTGGATTCTGTTAAAAGAAGTCGCTGCCTCCCTAGTACTGTGGATAAGTACCTCAGCGCTGCTTCTGCCAGGAGGCCAGCAGGTGCCGCAGCCGCCAGCGAGAGCCCATGGGGCCCAGCGCTCACAGCGGATGCTCCTGTCTAGTCTGTGCCAAAACCTGCAGGGGTGAGGCCTGCGCTCCAGCACCACGCGGAGCTGTGCTGCAGTGCCTCTGCTAGCGGAGAGAGCAACCGTGTGAGGGTGTGCTGGTGCTGATGTGCTACTGGAGCCAAGAGCGGTGTAAGCAGTTGTTCCAGAACTCATCCCTGCTTTCAAAAACTGATGACAATAAATGAAAGTCACACTGAGTCCCTTCATTAATGTGCCTTTCTCTTTCCTCCCCCTCCCACCCCACTCTTATGCCCTTAGCTTAAAAGCTAAAAGGAGCTATTCCTAAGAGATGACTTTAAAATGAATGCACAATTTATTCTAAGTATTTATTTCTGTTTATATAGTTCTGTCAGTGGGTGGCGCACGATGTGCAAGAACTGTGCAGTCAAGGACCACTTAAGTGCTTAAGCACCGCATTCTTTCTGCTCTTAACTGTGAACAATAAAGATTATTTTTAAAGATGACCCTAGTGTGGAATGGAACATGCAGCAGGTGTACAGTCAGAGAACAGCAGAGCCTTAAATTGTTATTCTTGAGTGTATTTTAAAATTAAGATAAAAACACTGCCTGGTCACCTGTATGTGACAGGCACAAAGGCAGCGGTTACTTGTACAGCAGATTCAAACATCTCAGCATACAAAATTCAGTCTTGTGAAACATTTATCGCTGTGCAGTAGCGACAAAATGACAACTCTGATGCACAACAGCATCCACTAAACCATCACCCTGCCCAGCCAGTCAGTGTCAGAGAGGAGCCAATGCCTCACGCCCCGTTCATTCTGGTGCGCTATCCCGAGACAGCAGCACCCTGTCAGTTTTTTTTCTTCTCCAGCAAGGGTGCTACAAGGGTACATCTCCCCTCAGAGCTGGAAGCTGCGCTGTCTCACGCCTCCAGAGCCTGCGAGCACCTTACCGTACGCTGTCTCTGAGCAGGGCGATCGCTGTCTGTAGAGCCTCCAGTTTCACCCCAAACCAAGCTGGGGGTGACCCTTTCTGGAGCAGCAGCTTCACAGCCTCCACTGCCCCATCCATCGTGCTGACTGCTGACTTGTACTGCTCCTCGGAGGGTGGGTGACACACTCTTTTTGCCAGAGGCTGCAGAGATTAAACAGTTGTCACTCAAAACACTCTACATAGGGATGTGTCTTTATCCAAATGAAAAACCCTTTGATGGCAAAGAGCTGCAGGAGTCCCTTGCCTTACTTGCTGGCTGGCAGGCAGTATAGAACATCCAGGTACTGCACCCAGCCCCTCATTTTATACCATAGAGGCCTGCAAGACTGTCTTGAACGACTTGATACTTTAAAGAACTGACAGAAATTGAGAACCGAGCTGAGATAGTGTGAAGAAGTGCACGTACCTCTCCTGTTGACTCCAGTACTCCATCCATCTTCATGAACTGTGCACCACAGATAATACTTTCTTGCTTCATGCGTTTTGATCGTCCTTCTGTTGTCTCTTCTACTTGCTTCGTCTAGGGAGAAAGCCACAGGAGAGGCAACTAAACCAAGGTGGCACTACCAGCTTTCATAGGCTTAATTTCCATGCCAGAACAAAGGGGATGGGAGGAAGAGATCTTAACATTGAATTTACAGTGAATCCAATTATCACACTCTCCTCAGAGCAGAAGTTGTAGATATCACTGGCAGCTATCAGTTATTTTGATAATGATCTGCTTGTCAGAAGCTGCTCATTGAGACAGCCCTGTCTGCAGTTACCGCAGGATAACCACCCTCCTTCCCACTGCCCATATTCTGCTCCCACAAGAATTGTTTCCCACATGTGAGGACTAAGGTGTTTCACACAGGGTTTAGCTTCACACATTTAGCTTTCAGAAACTGATCCAGGAGAAATGGGAAGGAAATCACACAATGAAATACCCATCTTTTTTAACAGAAACCTTCTCTGCTTACAACAATAACTGAGATTTAATAATTTTGTTGTTCAAGAAGGGAAAAGCAAAGCATCTAAATCAAAGCCGGGAAGTACTGGAAGAGCAGCGTGCACAAGAATGGCAGCTGTTAATTCTGCTGACTGAAGCAAGTAGAAAATTTTCACCAAACCCCAGTTAACAGAACAGCTTATTTTAAAATTCCTCATTTAATTGCCATGCAGATGATGCAGGTGCAGACAGACACACACACAGGCCATGCACTGTAGCAGTTGCATACAACATCACATGAGAAAGTACTAAAATGATTCAACCACAGACATACCTTAGCCAGAAAGCTAACAACTTTGTTCTTAGTTTCTTCAGAATTAAGGCACTGAGGGACAATATCTTCATGGCTTGTTTCCTGTCAAAAATGTTGAGTAATAGAATCACAGTATAGTTTGGGTTGGGAGGGACTTTAAAGATCATCTAGTTCCAACCCCCTGCCCTAGGCAGGGACACCTCCCACTGGATCAGGGGCTCCAAGCCCCATCCAGCCTGGCCTTGGACACCTCCAGGGATGGGGCAGCCACAGCTTCCCTGGGCAACCTGGGCCAGGGGTCTCACCACTCTCATGGTGAAGAAATTCTTCCTGAAACCACTCCCAGCTGCATTAGCCCTCATTTCTTTCAATAGCATCTGTGATATTAACGTCCAAACTGGTCAGCAAAGAGCAGCAAAGATTTAAGGCTGAAGAATTTCCGTAAATAAAAGTTGTCAGAGCCAAATACGCCCACACAGGGTTCCGCTGTGCTTACCTCTGCAAAGTGTGTGAATGCCTCCAGTGCGTGCTGGTGAATCAGCCAGGTCTGGTCAGACAGCAGAGACGCAAACAAACATGACAACTGGGGCACAACTTGCCTCTAAAAGAGGAACAAACATCTATCAGTTCCAAAGAGTTAGTTGTGCCCATCTTACCACCATGGTATGTAAGGGAAGGATCAGTCTAAGGCCAAGGGAGAGGTCTGTGAAATGCAAGAGCCCTGTTGCCCTGTCTGGCAACAAACAACACCATAAGGGAGCTGACATGCTCTGTCCTTTCTTCTCAGAGGTTCAAATATCAGTCCTTTAACTGCTGAGAAGCAACAAGCAAATAAATAAACAAAGCATCTTCCATGCACTCTGCACATCTTGATAGAAAATGAGGCTACCATAGACCATTACAGTCACCAAGATATGTATGTATGTATTTGACGAATTTGATCCTTTATATTAAAATAAATAACATTCTCAAAAGATTACTTCACCAAGGCCACAACTTTATTTACCTGTGCCTCTTGTGGTATGAACACCTTTCCCATGGAAGACAGAAAATCCACCATTGCTAGACGAACATAATCTGGGGGACCCAGCTCTAAAAGGGAAGACTGCAGTGCAAACACCTGCAGAAAACAAACCCCACAGATCAAGCAGACTGCAGGTGAGAACTGTTCTCTCTCATCTTCAAATCTGACTTTATAGAACTCGACTGAAAGTAACGACGCCCTGAATCAAACTGGCTAGGATAAAGCAGTAGCACCCATTTCAGAAAGCAATAAGCACACGCTACAGCATATCCATGTATCTCAATTACTAAGAACAGAGTTAATCAAAGTACCATATACTTGGCTTTAAAGACCAGGAAAGTAATCAAGGAAGAAATAAAATTAGGAACCTCCATGCACTAAGAAAGGACCAGACCATGAAATAACTCAATTGAGGTTTCAGTAAATCACAAAGAAATTATAATTTATTTATAAGTAGTTTTGGGGGGGGTTGTTGTTGTTTTTTTGGGTTTTTTTACCTGAGTAATCAGTTGAGCATCTAATGCTTGGATGAAGAACTCCAAAAGATGAAGTAATAAACACAGCGTCTGCTGGAGACCTGGCTCATCCAAGACCTTCAACACACCACCAGATATCAGTAACACTGCATTTGACCTTACAGAAGAACTACTTAAAAAGCTAAAGTTACAGTAGCGTTCTAAAATGCTCAGGCTAACCTCACACAAAAACCCACAACATTGTAAGGACAAGAAAACAGTACAGTTGTATCGATATTCCTACACACTCATATTTTACAAGACCCTTTTCTGTCATTTTTATTAAGAATATTTCTTATCCCTTATCTTCTTCCTCCACCCACTAACATAAGCAGCTAAAAATTTATTTGAACTATTAGTTTTCATTTATCAGTTGCCAGGTGTCTTCACAGAACAGCTGAGGTTGGAAGAGACCTCTGAAGGGGCACTGTTGGCTCTTCCTCACCCTTGCTCTGAAATTGCTTTTAATCCAGGGTATGACCCGTGACAATCTTTTTTCTTTAACTGTAACTGCAGACATGAACAGTTGCAAAGGAATCGCCTAACCCCCTTGTGCTCAAATACAGGGGGGAAGGTTACTGGCTTGATGGGTTTCTATGTGCTAAGCTAGGTACTAATAAAATCTCCATGAATTTTGTTCACATTCTAATAAACATTTAAACCAGGCCCAATCTGTAACTAGCATGAACAGCGCCAGCATCTCAAAGACATCATGCTTTCACCACTGAGGCAGGAAATTCTCTTACCTGCTTTGCCTGGAGAGAAGTCCAGAACTGACCAAGTACTCCTAGAATAGAAGCCTGAAGTTCTGCCTCCAGAGTGTCACCAGCACAATTGCAGGCAGCCAGCAGGACAGAAAGGGCAGTATTCTAATAGGAAAAAGTACAGAAGACCAAAAAACCTACATGTAAAACGAACCAAACCTCCAAGCTGACACTAAACATCTAGAATGATGCAGTATGGCATGAAGGCTGTACAGTACAGCTAATCAGAAATTCAGAGTTTACGCATCTTTACAAAAAGAACCAAATCTCTTACCACAGGTTTTAGCTCTCCCAAAACACAGTTGCTCTTCAGCCATCGCCTGCACTGGGCGAGTGCTGCCACACAGAGCTGACGTGCCACTTGTTTCCTAAGATCAGGATGCAGGGCCTTGAGGGATATGTGCTGCCACATGGACAAGTTCTCCACCTCTTCTGGAAGGAACTTATGAGCAAATTCTACCTGCAATAAGGAGTTAGTATGAACTGAATAGATCTGATAACCATCACAAGGCTGAGAAGTCAAAATGCATCACTGGTTTGCTTTAAAATATTACATTAAAAAATGCATAAAACCTTCTAAATAAACTTCAACTTTTAATCTAAAGCCCTTCTAAAGCTGCCACCTCCACTGTCACATGTAGGACACAATGATTAAACAACTTATAGCTTCAAGCTGCTGAGAGAGTGAGTAGAAGGAAGAGCTTTGGCGTCTCAGGTCTCTACAGACACACTGACGGGAAAGGACACGACTCCCTGATAACAGGAGAACTCTTGTTAACACCAGCCACTGATACAATAACAGGACACAGTTTCTGCGAATCTGGGAGATGGGCCATTTTCCTAGTAAAAAAAAGTGCTTCCTTGCCACCCAGCAAGACTCCTCTCAGAAAGGTGTGCACACCTTTCTTGTTTTAAAGAACACGTCTGCACAAACCAGGATCCAGTGTGAAAAATAGTAACAAGTGCAATGTCAAATACAGTGAGCATGAAACAGCTTGTTATGTCTGAGCAACTCAAAGAGAACATTTTAACACAGGCCACTAATTTGAATCTCTTCTACCAAAGACAGGAGAGGCTGGGGCTCTACTTGCCTGATGATCTGGAGCCATCAAGAACATCATACGCCTCAGCAGGACACCCAAGGCAGAGACCTGGTAACAACAGTCACTGGGCCATGACTTTATCTGCATTAGGATAGAAGGGTAATAAATCCATTGAATTAAATGAAAAAATCACCATTCAGCAAATGCGTTCTATACAGAATGTTCTGACAGTTGCTATGTGGGATCACAGAGTAATGCCTTAAATAAAACAAAGGACACGCTGGAAATAGTAGGCATATTGCTTAGTATTTTCACAGTACTGCTTTCACTAATTATTAACCAAATTTGAGGACTCAAACCAATCTCCATTTGGACTTATAAAAAAATGAAATTGCCATCTCTGGTCATTCAGAGAGTGCGCTGATAGAAGTAGGATTAAGACTAGTTCCAAACTGCAAACGTCACTGTGGTTCTTACCAAGTGGGCGATCACAGCAATGTGGTGAGCACACAGTTCAGCTGTCCCATACCTGAAACGTGACAAGCAGAAGCTTGTGAGTCCGTATTTCCTACTCTTTTACCAAATAAATATTAGAAATCTTGTTGGAGAGGTGGCCATTTCCTCTAACATCTTTATATCTGATATGCACAGACAACTTACTGGAGAGAACCATTCCAAAAACAATTATTACATAACAGAAAAGGTATGTTCCCCTTATTTGCATGAATGTAAAAAGAGCCAAGTGACTTCTGCTCCAAATTTTCAGTGTGCTCTATATCTGAGGAGAACCTAATTACGGGATCAATTTTGTCTTATAATATCTCTCTCAAGGAATTACATACAAACCCAGAACTAACTGGATCTGTGGGAATCCCACTTGAGCTGTAATACAAACATCTTACCGGGCAAGGAAGCACCACGTGTCCATTGCTAGCAGAGACGTGATCATACTAGAACTTAGCACAGCATCCAGCAGAGCATGTTCCTGAGGAGGAAATCCAGATACAAAATTCATGCAGAAACAGACTGCTGATCTACTTTTACTCCTGTAATTAGCATAAACCCTAATAAGATTTCCAGCTTGCATAACAATGCAACCTCTCCCAAAGAGAACAAAAACTTCCACCACTGCTGAGACTCTCGAGAACTTGAAAGCAGCTTTATGTTCCCCTTTCCCACACGTGCTATTTGATGTATAGCTGAACTCCAGCCATGTCACTGGGTCACAACTCCCTTCTGCAGAACCACTTCATACCCAAGCATCACTTTGGAGCAAGACCAGGACAAAACTCACTGCTGTTTTCAACAGTCCCCACGTATCACAACAGCTGAATTGATGCTCACCGAAAACCAACCTTACCAGCTGGGGAAATTGTGATGGGAGTGCAGAAGCGATGAAGGAGCACAGGTGGACACAGACATAGTGATAGAGGGTGATGGGAACTGCTGGCTGCCCTGTAGCCATCACCTCTGGCAAACGAACAGGGAGAGAAAGCTCACCAGAACATTGCTGGAAACTGAAGAAGAGAGCTGCAAACAAAGACAGGCTGCAAGGGTAAAAGGGAAAAAAAAAAAAAAAGGTTGAGGTGGGAGAAAATAACAGATGGGTTATCAACATGCAAATCCCAGATCCTGCAAGCAGAATCTGTCCTACAGAATTGTCTTTGAGCAGAAACAATGGCAACACCTCAGTGTTTCTGCACTTGATTTACACTCCTAACTACCTTCCTCTCTTACAAATTCAGGTGAATGTTAGAGCATTCAGGCATAAAAAATGCATTCTTTTTATTTTGTGTAGTATTAAAACATTACATAGAGCTCTCTTCTTATCCTGGAAGTACTCTAAATACCATTGCCTTCCTGAAAAAGGAAAGGAATCTCTGGCTCTTTACCCTGCACTCCTGAAGCACTAAACACGAGATCTTGTTTTTCTCAGCATCAGGGTGTAAATCCATGGAGTCTGACAAATTTTACTGTTCAGATGCAAGGAAACCCCAGGAACTGAGCCCTTTTGGTTGACTGTACAGACCAGTTGCTGTGGTGAAGAATTAGTCAAAATCCTTTTAGTACCTTTTTCCTCTGTTCCAGAGAGTTTGTACTTCTTCAGGCTGAGAGGACAGCTTGTCCATTATGGTGATCAGGACGAGACACTGTGGCAGCTGCTGCTCTGCAGGGAGACCTGTAGAAGTAATTTGTTTGTTTGTTTGTTTGTTTTTTTAATTGTGATCATATTTTCCCCAGTAAATATATCATGTAAGTAAACTGGCTTTTAAGCAAGTGACAAATAACTGGTGAAACTCCAAAGTCTCTGGCAAAACAAATAATAATAATAAAAAACCCCCACTTATAGACACAGCTGTGGAAAAAAGGAGCATTTCATCAGGAACATTTCATTTCAAGAGAAAAATAAAAGCTATACAGTGTATCAGGTAAAATCTCAAACACTCCAGCACTGCACTGTCACTGCAAGATGCTGCAAGGGAGTCACAATCTGGATGCCTCATGCTTCCGCTCTCCTTGAAAGCACCAGATGCCTTAAGCACCAAAACCAACATTTTCTTCAAATTTCACCAGGCTAACTGCAGGGACAGAGTGTGAATGTGGGAGAGAAGTCAGCTGGCTACCTCAGAACGATGGCATGTTGGTGGGGGCATAAAGTGGAAAGGGGAGGTGCATTAGAACAGAAAAATGATTACTTTCCAGTTTAAGGGCATTCTACTTTTCATTCTTACTTGGTTTCACAAGTATCACAGCAGTGGCAGCTGTTATTTCACACCTACCTAACTTGTCACTTAACACTTGCTCCATGAAAGGTCTAAAGGGAAGAAGTTGGTTGATGAGAGGGTCCAGAGCCACAAGAAAAACCCGCGATATTTCATCTCGATGAACTTCCAAGATCTCTGTAGCATAGAGACTGGGAGGAAATTGGCTGAGTGGAGAGGGGAAAAAGGAAGTTAAATATTCTCAGTAGCATTTTTAGTAATATTACTATCAAGAATAAATTATTTGCACTTCACTTACCTATATATCTGCAGAAAGAGCTGATGCAACTGAAAGCACGAGTCAGAGAAGAAAGAAAGGAATTCCTGCAAAAGCCATTAATGATGAATGGTACTTTTAATAGAAAATACATGATCAAATACATTGTCTTTCTTTCCTGCAACTTTGGTGTGTGAAGTACTACACTGCAAACATTGGTTAAATGTAACAATCCACAGCACAAAGTGACTGCAAATCGAGTGATAAACAAAGTACTCCTAAGATTAATTACACTGCACGTACAGATATCACAGGTAAAACAATTAAATGCACAGGCTTATTTATAAAAATGATCAGAGCTGTAACAGCCATAGAGAGCTCCCATACACACAGCGAGGCTGGTTTATCCTGTCATAGTGCTACTCATTTTGTGCCAAAAAAACCCTCACAATAAATCAAAGATTCACCCCCCTGCTTTTTCCCCATAGGCCAGAACAGATGCAGAGTGCACCACCACTGCTGCTCCTACAGTGCAAATTTTTTCACACACATTCTTAAAATGGGGAGATTTACAGCTTCTCTTCCAATAATGAGATAAATAGAGCACAGTAACAAAAGTGAACGGGCCAGGAAAAGAGCATAAAGTTAATGGCAGAGCTACTAATTAATTAACAACCAGTAATTCTGAAAACTTAGCAACAGGCCGAACCTGCTTAATCCTTCCAGATAAAGCTACCATTGCACTGACACAAGGCTGCATTTAAAGGCTGGACACCTACCACTCCCCAGTGACGCTGCTTGTAACAGCTACAGTCCCTGTTTGTTTTGCTGCTAAATCGCAGCAGTGATCCTGCTTGTGAGAAGATACGGGAGGAAGAAGTATCAGCAGATTATTGGATGTTACTTTTACCATCCATGTGGTACAGCCAAATTGTCAACATATACAGTATAAAATGATCCACTTGCAGACCAGAGGCTTACATTTAACACTAACGTACACTGTGAGTATTAAAACTTACCTTGGTGTAGTGTACAAGGGAATTAGCAAAGAACCTGCACAGCTTGACTGTCTTCTGGAACAGCCTGAGGTCAGTGCCTTCCTGCCCCAAAAGAAGCAGTTCTAAAACTTCATATACAGAGTAATACAATAAAAAAAACCCAAAACCCTAGACTGCTAACGATGTTCAAAGCCTGTTCTAAACCTGATTCTCCTCCAACTCTGCCCAACATTTTTACAGTAACATTCAGAATTGAAATATTCTTTGATTAACCTTGAGATATCATCACTTTAGGAAATTAAAAAAAAAATTCCCATAAAGTATGGTGGAAATTAACTTTCAGTGCTTCACTAACACATCCCCAGTCTAAAAGTTATGGACTTAATTTCCACATGGCTCCAGAACGCTGTATTCTGCTTACGCCATGAAGTTAAAAACCAAACAAACCCAAACCACCCCAACCAATAAACGCAGCACAAAGAATTTATCCTCCTCAAGTTCAACAGCAGCTTTGGGAGCCTTTTAAATCACCTGTATCTCCGACATCTTCATTTGCTCAGCCAGTTGCAAACAGGAGTGAAAAGAAAGGAGAGTGTCCCTGCACAGGCCACTGAGGATGTCTTGGTGTCTCAGCTGGCACTGCAGCAGAGAATGATGCTTCAGGCTCTGCCTGACAAAGGAACACAAGCAGGTACATAACTGCAAGAAGTGATCATGCAATGAGTTCATATAAATCCAAATAACCAATATTTCTGTGTAGGGTTTTCTACAGACAACCCTCTTCATAGTAACAGAGGAGTGGCTGGATGAAAGTGTCGGACCGCATAACTCGAAGCAAAAATCACCTACAGGATTGCAGATCAGACCTCCTAACACAACTTATTCAGCTAACAATGTTTAACATTTTCGTCTGTACTGTGATACAAGAATACAAGCTTGTATTGCTTTTTCATATAAGATTCCTTCACTGATACTGCCTTTTGTGCTACTTAATAGCTAAGTTTATAAACAAATTGCTAAATTTTCTTACCAGCTACACACCTAATTGGATTCTTTAAGTTAAATTTGAAACTCTGGTTATTTAAAACTACAGCCTGATTATATTACAATAAAACCCAAAGACTTCATTGACATACTTGATTATGAACTTCCACGTATTGGCATGAAGAGCATGGTCCATATTGGAAATGACAGAGCATATTTCCAGCACCGTGTGAATTACTAAGGAGGAAATAACGACAACAACTGAGTTAAAGAAGATTCCCAAGTTCACTGCTATGCTCTTTTCCTTAGAAAGCCCATCCCACACAGAAAGTATCAGGAGAAGAAAAAGAGATATTTCAAGCTGCAAAATGCTACCCTCTGAAAGGCTGGTCAGGATAGCAGGAACAGAGCATGCTCAGAACCCTGTTCCAAAAATGCAGACACTTTGTGAAAAATAGACTGAGCAAAACTAAAAAAGAATGTACGAGTCACAGGTACCTGACACCATATCTGTGATGTTATCTTCAGGGGAAGCAGAGTCCATGGAAATCTTATCAAGCAGTTCCATCAGCTGCTTCTGAAGAGAGTAAGTTTCCTTGAATACAGCTTGCAGGAGGTCAGAAATCAAGTGCAGATGCCCACAGTACACTGATTCACTGTCCTGTAGGAAATAGGCATGAATACATTTAAAATAAAACAAACAAATCCAAAGTTCAGGAATCACAGCCTGACTTTTCACATGCTGAAAACAGAGCTTTGTCAGGTATTTCACTGGAAAAAACAAGGTGTAATAGTGCACCTACTTTACCTCAAGACACAGTCAGCTCTTTAGCTCCTGATACCAACCCCCTGTCCACTAAACCATGAAATTATGTTTACCTGCTATAGCTAATCTACAGAGTTTACTGGGCTTCAATGGATGAACCTAGTACTGCTTTTCTAAGCAAAACAGTACAAAATCAGTAACACAGAAAGTAGCATTTCAAATATTCTATGATTCTATAAATAATAAGTTTGACATCATTAATTCAAAACAGGACTTTCTTACAAAGGGAATATTTCCTAAAAGCCAACTAGGGTAAGACTTTTTTCCCCTCTGGAACAGCCCTACCTTGCAGTGTGTGAACGTGTTCTTTATCACATACAGCACGGCAGACGGAAGGGTGCGGATGCTCTCCAGAGACAGACACTCTTGCAGTGTGCAGACGTAGCGTACACAACCAGTCAGAGTTTCCAACAATTGCACCACGGTCTTAAAGCAAGAACAAACAACAACAATTAATGTTTTTAACTCCTACAATAATTTCAAAAGCATCTTTTCTTAGTGGAATTGCACCTAGATTTTTATGGCACTATAAATCACTGCTATTTGCATAAATAAGTAACATGTTAAAGATGAATTAAGCTTATAAGCAATTTCAGACCTTCTCTCTGATATCAAGTAGTCTTTAATAGTTTCATATTTCTTCTGACTACTGTTCTCAATTTATACAAATCTGAAAACTCTGAATCAGGTGCCATATTTACTCTTTAAATATGGAGAACTGCATTCCACTTGTGTTAAAGAATGAGAATTTTTTTCAGTGACCACAAACTAAATGTGACAATAAATGTAACTAAATAGAGCAACTGTAAGCACTGACTGACAAATTATTTCAGGGGACTTGCCTGTAAAAGATTCCTTACAGTACCGCATAGCTCCGTATTCTGGCTGGTTAGTCCTCTGGCCTCACTGGATAATTCATACATCAGGTTATCAAAGAACTGTACGGTCTGTCAGAACAAAACAAAACATGAACATTCTATTGTTAAATATTCACACAGAAACAGTAACATCATTCTGTACCTGCTCCCTTCCTTGGCATGAAGTCCTGGATAATTCACATGAGAAAATACTGTTTTCTAGCACATGAATCATACAGCATGATATACCAAGAAGCAAAAAGTCTTATGTTTTTCCTAATTATAGGCAGAAGCTATATTAGCTGTTACTTTTTATAAAATCTGTTAGTAAAATAAACCTCCTAGCTAATTCATCTACCAAAGATTTATTTCCTATGTTAAACCCACATCTTTAAAAAAAACACTTTTAAAAGGAGCAGTTTCATTTTGCCTCAGAATTTTTTTTTCTTTTGTTTCTAAGAATGACCATTACCAGTTCAAATAGGTAATGAAATGATCTACAAACAACAATAATTTCTGCTTTGGTTGAGATCCTTGGGTCTTTACAAACATTACTGCCAAGACTGCAAAGGCAGGGCACGCAGGACACCACCTAAACCAGTACAGCACAACAATTCTTCTTCAGAATATCCCCGTTACGAGCCATTTTCCTTGTAATCTCCAAGATTCACCACAAGACATAATATAAGAGAAATGTAAATCAAGCGGTCATTTTTAGAGGCTTCTTAAAATATACAGGTTGAGGCCTGAAACTCATTTCAGTAATTCATCACTGCTCCAGTTAAAACATAGGTGTTGAAGAAATTTAATACAATCCCAGCACAAAATTCTCCATCATTTAATCCAAAGAGACAACATACGTTAGGCCAGTATGGCCTAAACTTTATTTTCTATATTATTCACAAATATCAGTGTGTATTCATCACATATGCATGTTGGGTTGTTCGGTCTGTTTGTCCTAAGAGGCCACCTTACATAAAAGTTCTCCATGTTGGTAGCCTTATAAAAAGCCCAATCTTCTCAAAAAGAAATAAAACCCATGTTTGCTACTGAATATAGAAAGTACACAGACCGTTATATGTTTGATCCTCTCCCCGCTGTAAAGAACGTTAACAATCACAGAAGCAATCCAACCACACAGAATCATTAAAGGGTAAAAATTTAATTTCAAGTGTTATATCAGAAGCAATACTTGTATTGCGAGATCTCAAAAAAAGAATCGCTGCATCCTAAGCAGGTTTTTAAGCACTGGGCTGACTGAAAACTCCACCTCTAATTGAAGCTGTCATACCTTAGGTAACACCTTTGAGAAGAAAGTTTGTTCCAGATCTGCAAGGCTTATATGGGGCAAAAACATGTCAGTCAGGATCCTCAGAACACCTGCAACGCAAAACATTTATAAAACCTTAGAGAAAAACAACATACAATTACCAGGAATACACGGCAACGTACCAGATGAAACAAAGAACTATATCAAGCAGAAATAGATCAGGTATTTGATTCTGAGTGGCAACATAACAGTTCTCATACATGCATTATCTGGAAAATCAAGTAACAATAACAGCTACAACATGCATAAACCCACCAATAACAGCATCACACCTGACTACACTCAGCTGAAGGGGCAGCACAGTTGTTTGCCCATGGAACTAAAATATTTTGTGTTCCATCCTGCAATCAGTTGCGTTTAAAGCACCAGTCTGCACTAACACACGCAACTTCACAGCGCATGTTAGCGAGACTCTTAAACAGTTACTTATCAGCCTCGTTTTCTTGTCACTACCAGGTATTTCCAGAGCTTTCCTACCTGTGAAATAACAGCCAAAAAGACAATAAAACACAAGACGAAAAGCACCCTTCTTTCAAGTACCTAACAATCAGAAGCAGAAGGAAGGAAAAACCAGTCTTACAAACATAGCTTCTTTATGGATTTCCACAAAGCACATCCACCATGCAGTTAACATCACACACAGGTCCAGCAGCATTGCTGAAGACCATGGAAAACACTAGTACAGCAGAGGTATTAAGTGGTGCAGAGTTTAAAATGCCACTGCAACACAAGGGTCTTTACGAGGGGGAGGCGCTTCTGGGTCAGTACTTACGGATGTGCTCTGTCCAGTCTTCAGATTCCTGATACATGGAGTGAAAATGTTAAAGAAAATTGTGCTTGTCCTGCCACAAATGCTGTTCCAACTGCTGCAGGCAGAGCCGCCTCACCACCTACACCACAATCTCTAGAGGGCATTTGGAGTACGGGTTTTGCAGAGGCAAATGAGCCACACAGTTTTCTGCCCTGAATCTTTCATTCCAGTGAAGGGATCTATTGATTTCCAGTGAAAATATCTGCGATACCAAAAATGCCAGCAAATAAAACTCTGTTAGAGTCATTTTGGAGTTTTATAAAGCAAGCACCCTTCATCACGGCAGGGAAATGCAAGTGAGCAATCTCCATCAATCGTGTGCAACAAGATAAAAGCTGGGGACAGAGTATTTATTGCACACGATACTGAAAATGTCAGCAAATAAAACTCTGTAAGACTCATTCTGGAGCTTTAGAAAGCAAGTACCTTTTATCAGGCCAGGTCAACATGCTGATCTCCATGCATGATCTCCGTCAATCATGTGCAATGAGACAGGAGAGCTGTTACAAAATATATTTCCCAGAAATCTTATGCATATTCTATTACTTTCCAAAGTCTAATATTAATGTTATGAAACTTGGCAATACTCAAAACTCTTGCTAATTTGGGGCTAGCTCCAGCTCTGCTTGACCTTGCCTTTCAGATTAGTAAGGATTCCAGAGATGATTACAGAAAAGACATCTGTTTAGCACAAATCATTCCTTACACAATGTTATCACTTTCAAGGAATGAATATCCAGAAATCACCATTGGACAGAAAACGTGTTGTCAAAGAGATATTTTAACTTCAAAACCCACAATTGCTTAGACAGATGCAGTGGGTCTTTTCCAATCTGGTGATTCTATGAAAACATAATTGTACTTTAGCTCAAATCAAAATATTCCACTTTGAAATATTCCACATACTGTATCACAGCCACATACATAAGTGGAAGTTTTCTGAGAAGTCTTATGCATATCCTATCACTTTCCAGGGACTGATCTTAATGCTATTATGAACGCCAGTCAATTGGAGCTTTGGAGCCAGCTCCCTGCGTGACAGGTGCGTTTGAGAGAGGGAGAGGCTGCAGAGGTGACTACAGAAAACACATTTATTCAGTGCAGATCATACTTAACATGAGACGTTATAATCTTCTAATTAAGAGTGTCTGAAAAACACTAGAAGACATGTTATAGAGGGATTCTTTGTCTAACTTTCAAAAAATAGAGTTACTTAGATGAAACTGAACTCCACTTTAGATTCAATCAAAAATATCCCACTTTTTGTAACAGTAACGACTTCTTGCACCACCTACCACCCTCCTTTTCCCCTTCAGCCGGCTGCATCGCCTTCCCTCCCACAAATTCAATCGCTTTTTCCATGCTGCAGCCAGAGCCCGCCCCCCCTCATCTGTGAGGGGGGCTCCTCACCCCCACAACCCATCCCGGGGGAAGCCCTTCAGCCCCAAACCGAAGGATATAAGGAGGCGTGGCAGGACGGCAGGCAGCTCCCTGCGGCAAAGATCCCAGTCCCAGCCTCCCAGCTCCTGCAGGAGCTGCTCGGGGTCTGTTTGCGACATGTCACCCCGCGCCGCCTCACGAAGTGGCGGGAAAACCCGCGCGCCGCAATCCCAAGAGCCTCTGCGGCCGGGGGGGCGGTGTGGCCTGTGTGTCACGTCACGTAGGGGGCGTGGCCTCTACAGACGCAGCTTCTGCGCATGCGGCGGAAAAGGGGGCGTGGCGGCTGCTTCCGCAGCCGCCCCGCCCCCTTTACCGCCGCGTGCGCTTTAAAAGGAAGCGGAAGCGGATGCGGCTCCCACGTGGTTGCGGCTTCCGGCAAGGAGGTAGGAGTGCGGTGCGGAGGAAAGGAGGAAATCTTCTGGGATATCGTGTCCAGTTCTGGAATCCCCAACTTAAGAAGGACATAGAGCTCTTGGAACAGGTCCAGAGAAGGCTACAGAGGTGGCTAGAGGGCTGGAGAATGTCCTATATGAGGAAAAGCTGAGAGGGTTGGGGTTGCTCAGCCTGGAGAAGAGTCCTGGGGAGACCTCATAGCGACCTTCCAGTACCTGAAGGGGCTTCAGGAACGCTGAGGAGGGACGTTTAACGAAGGCGTGTAGGGGCAATAGCTATAAACTGGAAGGAGATTGATACAAGAAGTAGTTACGATTACATAAAGTGGAATATTTTTGATTTAAGGTGGTGAAGAAGAGGGTGCTGGCCTCTTTTTCCAAGTGACAGGACGAGAGGGAATGGCCTCAAGCTCTACCAGGGGAGGGTCAGGCTGGACATTAGGAAAACATTTTTCACAGAAAGGGTGATTGGGCAGTGTCAGAGGCTGCCCAGGGATGGGGTTGATTCACCTTCCCTGGAGGGGCTTAAGGGACAGGTGGATGAGGTGCTGAGGGACATGAGTTAGTGTTTGATAGGAATGGTTGGACTCCATGATCCAGTGGGTCTCTTCCAACTTGGTTATTCTATAAGTAATTTTGGATTTTG
>WAAB01006682.1:3917-24953 GCA_013389865.1 Piaya cayana | reverse complement strand
TGGAGGAGATCTTGGAAATATCGGTGGACTGAATACAATTTATATGAATTAGAAATGATTCACAGTGCAGTCTGATGAAAATCTGGTTGAAGATTCGGCAATGCGGGGCTGATGCTGCCTTACTCAGGGAAAGGTCCCGGCGAGTGCATCTGTCACATGAGAGATGGAGCTGTTGGAGCTAAAAAGGGAACCACGGGAGCACCTGGCAGCTTTTAATGGGAGCAGCGGATTGTGAATTAAAACAAGTAACTGAAAGTATAGGGAAGCGCAGCACCCAGGGCTGTGGCCTGGCTTGGTCCTATGTGTTGTGGGGGACTTTGGAGGCTGTTCGCAACCGTGCCAGCAGCATCCCTGTTGCTTCTCCTGCATTCCAGGCTGCCTGTGCCCCTGGGGCTGTGCTGGCACTTCCCGGGGTGGGGGGTGTGGAGGGATGGGGAAGGAGGAGGAAAACTTTCATGGAAACAGGTGACCTATGCCCGCTCAGTGGTGGGAATGGGGGTTGCCATGGAGACAGCTCCTCCAAATAGCATCCTTCATCCCACCCCGACGCCTGGCTCCCTTAAGCAACCCGAGACAGCAGCGAGACAGAGATTTACTTTATTTATTTATTTCACGCTGTGACTGCTTTGAGAAGGGCGTTGCTAATGAGAGCTGGGGGTCAGGCCTGCTGAGTGCAGAAGTCTCCCCCCTGCCGCCCTCACGTCTTGGTGGCAGCGGGGAGGAAGGGGACGGCAAAAGCCAGTTGGCCTGAAAGAGGGCTCCGAGGTGGATATGAAACACTGATTCCCGTGGAGTGAGGGAATTAGCTGAATTAGAGGGAGGTTGGTGTGGCCACCTGGTCATAAGAAGGAGGTGTGGGAGAGCAGTGGATGGAGAGGAAGGTGGAGAAGGCAGGGAGAGGGGTGGAGGGTGGGAAGGAAGGGTGGAGAAAGCTTTGGAGATGCTGAAAAATAGGGGAGGAGGAAGGGACTGGATGAGATTTGTGTGGGGAAGGAGCCTGGGTTTAGGGACTGATGGGAGGGAGCAGGACTGCGAGAGGTGGTGGGGAAGTCTAGGGCAGAGGTGGAGGAAGCCTCGCTGCTGGTGGCCCTCCAGCGCCCTTCCTGCAGCGTCCCCTGAGGTTAGTGCTGGGGACATCGGGCCCCTGAGGCTGAGGGCTACTGGACATGGAGGGAGAGTGTATTTTCCTCTGAACTCGCTGATGTGACGCTGAAGTTATGGAGGGTGCCTGGTTTCCCTGCCAGGTTTCCTGAGCAGCGTGGGTGCAGCATCACCAGCTTTTCAGCATCCTGGGCTTTGTGCGTCCCAGTCCACTGCTGCTTCAGAGAGACAGGGGAAGATTAAAAATACAATTTCTAACAATGATTTTTTAAAAAATAAATAGGATGGCAGGGTCTCCTTCCATCAGGGATAGAACAGAGATGGGCTGGCCTGGAGCAGGAGGTGCTGTGGTCAGGTTGCCCTTGCAGCGTGTCCTCACTGCTCTCCCCTCCCCCGACTTCTCTGGGGCTCAGGAGCTGGTGTTTTTGTGATTCGTTGGGTGTAGCTGTGGCTTTTGGGAGCTGCAGGGGAATGGCTGCAGCCGTCTATGACAGGTGAGAGGACATCCTTCCCCTGGGACGACAGGCTGGCAGCAGCAGTGACTTGCTGGCTAGAATCGCCTTTGGAGAAGCTCAGGAGAGCCTGCTGGCTGCTTGCTCCAAGCGTGGGTTATTTAAAGCATAGACTGGGGTTATTTAGTGTTCCTCGAAAGCATATTTTTTCCCCTAACAGCTCCTGCCAATGCCTCTCCCTGATGCCAGACAGGTGTGCCCCACTCTCCCAGGGTTGCAGCCCTGCCCCACGGCACAGCTGCCAGTGAAATCCAGCAGCCCCGATTCTTGGGTGCAAAGGAGAGCTCCTTTAAACACGTGCCACTGGCCTCTGATTGAGTTGTAATTTCTTGATTAGAAGTGGGATATGATCCCAAGCCCTATGACTCCTCTGAGTCTGAATGAACGGCACAAGTGCTGGTTCATTTATCAATCAAGCCTGCAATCCCCACAACAATAAATCACATTTATCAATGGGATCTGACAGCTGTAAACGTGTGTTGGTTGGCATTAATTATGCCGGTCTCCTTTGCTTCCTGGTGATCTGGCTGGGTTGCAGCCATCCGTTTATTTTGCCATGGTTCAGTCTCTGCCTGACCCGCTTGTGCGTGCCCGAGTCAGCTATTTACCCATTTGAGCATTGGCAGGTCGAGGCTTCTGTCTCTCCTGGGACTTTCTCGCATCTCCAGCTGGCTGGAGATCACCCTTTGACGCGCGGACAGCTTGTCAGCACGTTTAAAATGCACATTATTTGGACCTGTGAGCCGTGTGTTATATCTTCCCATGGAAAAGCAAACATTTCACCCACATCCTCTGCCCGTGTCGTCTGGCTTTGTCCTAAATCCACTGCGCAAATACTCACTGAGCGCTCCTCCTTTCTCGGCGACACCACCAAGGTTTCCCCCGGCTGACGTGTCCGGGATCTGTGCCATCCTTCAGGCTCTCCTCCACTATCCCGTGTCCTGAACAGCTTCTTAACGAGAGCGGCTTTCTGTCTGTAGGGACCGGGAACCTACACGTGGTGCCCAGTGTGAGTATGACTGTGCCTCATCTTTCCCCTCGGCTCCCCTGACCATGCTGCCACGGCCGCTGCCTTCCCCCACATCTGTTGATGTTGCTTTTCTCCCAGTTATTATAAATGAAGCTGTTTTCCCATCCCAGACAGTCTGTGTTTTAAAGGCGAAACAATGGAGCGATCTTTTTTGCTTGGCTGGGGTTGGCAGCTGGTAAAACATTTGTGAAAAGGACTCGATTATTGGGATGTTTTTCCCCTTTAATTCTTTCTCCCGGCTGATCTAATGTCTTTATTTTGGGCTCTGTGAAGGAAGCCTTTTTAAATACCAGCTTGTCATGTGCGAGCCGTCCAGGCTGCAGTCTGCATGAGATCCGATCGCGGTGGCAGCTCCAGCCGATCAGCTCCCACCCAAGCTTTTCCTCTGGGTCTGTAGGAATTACTACAGGTACCCAGCCCTCTCTGCTGGTGCTGTTCCTCAACCATAACTTTGTTTGTCCTCTTGACTCCTTTGATCTTCTGCAAGCTCTGAGGACCCGGGGCTGAAGAGCCTTGCAGAACCAAGGCCAAAGTTGTATATCCATCTCTCCAGGGAGCAGGATCCCTTTATTCAGAACTTCTCCCCACCAGTGTGGGGCTCCACTGCCCTCAACATCTCATCTTGTGGGTCTGGAAGGACTCATCCAGGTGACCTTCTCCCTCATTGCATCAGTAGGTCACTCTGGGGAATATCTCTGTGGCTTTCTGGGAGATGGAGCTCTCCATCCTCCTCTTTCCTTTTCTCTGTGTTTCAGGGTGATGGGAAATCAGTTTTCAGGTTCCTTGAGAGTGGTTTGGGGTGCTGGGGAGAGAGGTGGTGCCTCGGCTGCCTGGCTATGTGGGGTGACCTTCAAGTTTAAGCCCATGTGCACTTAGGTATTGGTCTGTAGAGTTCCCAGGAAGACAAGAACTTGTCTGACACCGCTGTTAAGTGATCTTCATACATCAAATAAAACTGGATTGGGGGAAAAAAGCCCTTGAGAGTTATAGAGAACTTGACATTTCTAACTCATATTGATGGCAAAGACAAGACCGGAGCTGACAGTGTGACAGGCTGCTAGGCCCTGGGCTGGCAGGGGCTTGGGGTAAGTACACAGACTCCGCAGAAGTGTTTTGGGCTGTAGTTTGGGTCACGCATGGCTCACGCGCTGCAGACAGACCCTCAGACCCCTCTGGCGTGGGGGCACCCACAGAGCACCATCTCCAGTGGGTGCACTTGGCTGGCGTGGGGAGCTGGCTGATGATAGGAAGCCCCTGGGAGGAGTCTGCCTGGACTCTCGGGGCGGACAGTGTAGATGTACTCCTGGTGGAGGCTGTGAGTGTTTTCCTTTCCAGATTTTTTTTGGCTTTTGTTTTGTTTTTTTGACCTGATCTGACTGAGAGTGGGAGGCTGATGACAAGCCACCTCCCCGGTTTTGCCCCACTGGTGGCAGCCAGCCAGCAGCAGGGTTTGGAAATGAGGGGGAAGAAACAAGACCCATCCTACTTATTTTTCCCTTCTTCTTTCCCTTCTTATTATCCACAAAGAATGCTGCTCTGGCTTGGTTTATTCTATGACCAAGGAAGCCCTCAATGGTGTCTTCATTGCTTGTCACTCATATCTGTATGTACTACATGGTGGCTTGAGTTTTTCTTCTCCTTTAGAAACCCCACTGAGCTTGGGGTTGTGTTGAGTGTTTGCAGTCTTGCGAAGGCCTGGAGCACAGCCTGATGCTTGCAGCATCTCCCCGCAGGGAAACTGAGGCACAGGGGATGTCGCAGCCAACCTGCCACGTGCTGCTGAGATCTTCCACCACTGCTTGAGGCCACAAGAAAAGAAGGGTGAGGGCAGTATCGGAGATGACCTCGGGCAAAGGTTTCTGGTTGCCTGGGGGCTGGTAATGTCAGGCTGGGCAGCAGTGGGGACAATGATGTTCCATCCTGAGCCCCTTCAGAAGGTGACTTGCAGCTGCAGAAGCTGAGGTGGGATGCTGAGGTCTCTCTGCAGGGCCTTGGCTCTTCCTGGGCATGTTCATCTCCCGCTGACCTGCACTGACAACTGGTTTTCCGCAGTCTCTCTCCAGCGAAGCTGCCTGCTCGCCGCTGGTTGGCAACCCTCAGCTGCATGTCACATCGCATCAGTTGGCACGTTCACCACAACTTCTATCTATTAAATATTTTTAGCGACAAAACCCTCTGAAGATGTTTCAGTCCTGCAAGTGACCTCGCCTTCAGCACTGTGCGAGGGAGTGGGTGGCGGAGAGCAGGACACCCAGGAGGTCAGGCACGACGCTGAGCCAGGTGAAAGGGTCTCTGGTGGATGGTGTTTAACGCCGTAGGGGCCTTTGGACCCGGCTCGAGGTCAGCTTGTGCAGCAGAGTGGGTCCATTTAACCTGTGTCTGCGGGGAAACGCGCTCCTCCTGCGCTGCTAATGGAACATATGGGAATCCAGGGCTCTGCGTCACGTCTCCTGCCACTCTCAGCAGGCATCCCTGCTTTCCCGCTTCTCCAGGAGGAATTTGGGAGCCCCAGGCCGCCGCTCATCTGCTGTCAGTTTTCCACAGTCCTTGTGGGCAAGCAGTGACTTAGCACTGTCTGCACTTAATCTTCAGGACCAGGCAGTGCCCTGGCAGAGCCAACGTGTGCCAGGTACACCCGTGTGCTGCTGGCTCGGCGTGTACTGGCTGCTCTGCTGCCTCGTGCTTGCAGGCGCCTGGCTTCTCTTTCAGCTCTGCTCTTTGGTTGCACGGAGGCAGGTGTAAAAGTGCAGCTCTGGCAGCATCGCTGCCCTGAGGAGAAAAGAGGTTTTCTGGCCAGCTCGGGGATCCGGTAGTCACAAAGGCTTCTTCCCAGCCTCTGCAGCTTGTTTTATGTGTGAAATCACCCGTTTTTTCCTCAGCTTCTTGTTGACTCTGTGCAAGTGTTGGCCCCAGCAGCAGGCAGAGGAGTCCAGGTCCTGCAGAAGCAGCTGGTGTGGAACACAGACTCCCAGCCACTGTGACCCCCTGAGTCCCTGTCCCCCACTGTCCCCCCCCTGAACTGATCGCAGAGGGGGAACGGTCCAGGTTGGAAAGATCATCTGGTCTGAGCTTTCATGGAAAAGGGAGCTTGTGTGAGATTGCATCTTGAAAGCCGTCGGCACTGGGGACTCCACCACATTCCCAGGAAGGTTTTTCCAGCTGGCGGCTTAGCCCTGGCTCTCTCCCACCGTGGGTGCTTTCCTATGACATCCAGCATTTTGATCCTATTATCATCTTCTCGGCTCCTTTTCCAGGAGCAGTTCCAAAGGCAGCTCCTGGAAGGAGAGCAAACTTCAAACGCCTGCTTTTCCATGCATGCCAAACCATGCAGGCATCCCTGAGAGCCCGATGGCCACAAGCCGGTGGCCTTGCTGAGGGGCCTTTTAATCTCGGGCAGGAGCCAGAAGCCACCTCGTTCTCCCAGCCGCCTCTTTGGAAAGCTGGGGCTTGCAGCCTCGTAACGACTCACTCAGCCTTACAAAACTGTGACAGAGATGAATCTGCTCAAGCACAAAGATTTGCTCCCCCCTCGCCTTTGCAGTGAGGATTAATGATCACGGAGGAAGCCGGGGTCTTTCAGACGGCCGTCCAAGGGAGAGAAAGAACTGAAATGGTTTGCCTTGGGCAAGGAGGGAGAGTAAAATACTACAGTGCTTTTCTGTCAGATCTCTTTATCGACTCAATCTGTACGTGTGCTCTCCCATGGATGTATTTATAGAGAATCCCAGAGGATGCAGTTGGCTCAAAAGGTTTTCTTTGTCAGGCGTTGGAGACAGGTTTGGGTCTCTCCAGCAGTGACATTGTCCCAAACTTTGGGGTCTACCCTCCTTGCCAGTCAATCAATTAATTCGATGATAAAATTGATCTGTCTCTCTGCAGTTATTTTAGCAGAGTCCTAATGAGTGGTTCTTCCCTATAGCTCTCCAAGCCAGACCTTGCCAGCTGTGCCAGGCTTGAGAAAGAGCAGAAATGAACCCGATCAAATGCAAAACAGCTTCTTAGAAATATTGCTTTTTCCCAGCGAATGCTGCTGGCCCACTTTCTCTGGCTCTGAAGCTCCTACTTTGAAACCTGCAGAGCAGGGAGATAATACATTTGAAAGCAATGGCATTTTTACCTCCAGAAAAAGGATTATTGTGCTATGACTAACTTGCGCTTTTTCGATTCTAGTTAGGTATAAAATGGCAGGAAAGGCCTCGCTTCGGGGAGGGCAGGGGAATGAAAACATTTCTCTTCTGCACTGAGTCAAGATATGGATGGGTGGTGATCAAATCACAGGGGTGAAAGAGCAAAATTGGTTCTTGCTCCTTCCCATGCCGAGAGCTTACATGCCATAGGCAGGGCGTGGGCTTTGGGCTGCATTGGTGGCTGGAGCCCTGGTGCAGCAGCCAAGCCCAGCTGTTTTCTCTGAAGCAGGGGGTCGCTCTGAAAGTCCCTCGGGGTCTCTTCTGTCTCTTATTTCTATAAACCTGTTGTCTCTGCCTGCCTGCAGCAGCCGCTGCCCTTCCAACGCTGTTCAAATTGATGCTGCTGTGCGCTGGTGGCCTCGGGCAGAGGCCGTGGGCTGGAGGTGTCCAGAGCTGCCAGTCCTTGTGACCGCAGCAGGCATGATGGGCTGCAGAGCTGCTCGCATCCTGGGAGGTTTTCACAGGATCAGGGTGAGCTTTTTCTCTGTTTATGCTGTTGCCTGGTGGCTGTCACTCTGCTGCACCTGTAGGGACTCTCAGCCTCTACAGAGCAGATCCAGGGTATGGAGAGGTGAAGTGGTTTGGTGTAGACCTGTGTACAACCACCGCATCCCATCCTGCTTTGTGGAGCAGACACCAGGTGCTGAACTTGGACTGTCCCAACAGGCTGTGGAAAATCCTGCTGCCAAATCCTGTCCTTCTTGAACTCCTCTGGATTTGCCAGCACCAGATTCATCTTTGTGGTCTCCAGCTGCCTCTGCTATTGCAGAGCTCTGGAGCAGCTTGCAGGCTGATCTGTAAGCTCCTTGAAAGAGGAAGGTCAAGCTGTGCTTAATTCTTGGCTTGCAGGCTTTTGGAGAGTGCCTGGGAGCCCTCAGCTCCGGGACTCCTCTTGTTCCAGCATGTGGCAGCTTATTCCACCCTCCCTTCTTCAGCCAAACTGGGGAAGATCAGGGCCTTTGATAGAAACTGAGGCAGCTGATGGATGTCTATGGCCTGGTGGGGATATCCAGGCTGCCTGCATTGCTTCTCCTGCTCCATCCCAGGTGAGCTGCCAGCCAGGGTGAGCCTCTTCATCTTTGTGGCCGTGGGGAGGTATCTGGCACCTTTTCTCTTCACCTTATTGCATAGGATTCATTTTCCCGCTGTCGGAGCACAGTGGGCAGAGGAGGCAGTAGGTCTGTGGGGAGCAACAGGGGTAAATTGGTGCTTTTCCTCTCTCACCCTTGAGCTGACTTCTCTCAGGACCCCTTCTGCAGTGTCCGGTGTTGGGAAGAGACTGAAGGTATCTGATACCCTCAATGATGCACCAGTGCCCAATTCTTTGTCCTAGACCCTCTTGATATTTGCCTTTCCTGAGCTCCTCGGTGCTCTGGTGGGCATGAGGTGGTGCCTTGTTTGAGCAGATGTTTCTGCTGGGTTTGCTGGAGAGATGGTCTCCCTTAGGAGGGGTGCCTGGCAGGAGGGCTGCGGCTGCAATGTGAAAAAGGATGTGCCTCCAGCATGGAGAAGTGGAACAAACCTGCCTAAGGGGGGAGATGATGATGGAGAGTCATCTCTCCTACTGGGCAGCAGAGGAAAAATAGAAAGAGGTTTCTTTGCTGACTTGGAACAGAGCCTAAGTACAGCTTTTGGGACAGGATCAGATTCCTGCTGCTGCCACGTCCGCTTAGTGGGGTTCAGACTGTGGATCTCCTGGCCTGTGTGCAGGGAGGGGAGCTGAGGAAGGTTTTTGGAGGCTTTCAGGGTTGTGAGAGCAAACCAGCTTCAGCAGAGAGCCTGAGCTGTGCTCCAGCTTGCATCTGACTGGGACTCCTGAGCCAGCACAGAGAGGGAAGGGACTTGCAGCCTCCTCTGGCACTGGGATGGCTCAGTGGAGACACTGGGGCCATGAAATGGAGTCACTGGTGGGGCTTGGGCTGTGCTTGTCTTCCAGGCCACTGATATCTGGATTTGGCAGGTCTACGTTTTGCATGGCTGTGCTCCTCCTAAAGCTCAGGGGGGCTCTGCTGGTCGGAGGCTGAGCTCCAAATTAAAAGACACAGAACAGTGCGGCTTTACCTTTCAAAGGGTCTGAGGGAGCAGAAGGATGCCTGGGAGTTTCTGGCGCTACAGGGTAATCGGGGTGATTTTTATTTTGATGGCTTATACAATGACCACTGGGTGCTCACGCCACAGGTGAGTGGGTTTACCTGTTCTTCTTCTGCTAATGTGAGGAATTGTAACAACACTGCAGGGATAAAGGGGGGGGGGGGGGGTCACAGAGCTGAGCTGAGTGCAGCAGGGAGAGCAGGTTAGTAACCGCTCTGCATCCCTGACTCTGCCTGCTTATCACAGTGATAGCTGGTGGATGGGCACGTTTGCATCGCAAGACCCCTGGAAACGTCGGCTCCTGTCCCCTGCTTCCACACACCACCAACCACAAGATCTCCTGATGTATTTAAAGCTGCTACAGCATTCATTTTCCTTATCTTCACAGCTCTGCAGGGTGAATCTTAAGGGAAAAGCACTGCTTGAAGGTCAAAGACAGACCTTTAAGGTAGCTGGGAGAGTGATCGGTCTGGGAGTCTCTGTCCCAGCATGGCTCTGGGCGCTGTTGCCCTTCAAATGGAACCCAAAGTGGTGTCCTGGCCCTGTGGGGATGAAGGGGATACGCTGTGGCTGTTCACAGAGTGGGCCTGTCCACAGCTACCTGCTGGCTACATGCATTTGCAACGGGCTCTGTTCCCTCTCCATCAGGTATAAGCCATCCCAGGAGGGCTGGAGAGAGGCAAAATGCACCCTCCTTCCCTCTGTGGACAGTGGTGTTTTCTCCCCACCTCTGGACAGGCGATTACTGTCAGCTGCTCCCCTGGGTTTTGTTTCTGTCAGGAGCCGATGGCAGCTCCTTGACATGCAGAAAGGTGGATATCTGTCATCTGCTGTGACCAGCTGCTCTTCTTTTCACGCTGTGCAGATTCACAGCTTGGGGTAACGTCCGCCCAGTGGTACAGTAACCAGACCGTGAGTTAGCAAAAGCTTATCAAGAGGTCAGTGTCAGAGAAAGACTTTGCTCTGCTGCTTCCGTGCCGAGTGACTCGGGAGAAGAGCAAAGCAGAAGCGGCTGCTGTGGCTGCAGGACCTGCCTGATGCCGTGGGCTCACAGTGGAGGAGCACGGCCATCAGCTCCTCTCTGTTCTTACATCCTTCTCTTCTCTCATGTGCATCTCTAGATGCCACATTCACTTGTCCCTCTCTTGCTTGATTCCTGCCTCCCCAAGAAGCCCTCACTTGCATCTCCCACCAGTTCCCCCAGCAAGAGCTGCTATGGGACCTGTAGCATCAGACCAGCATCCAACCCCCTGTTCTCTTGCTAGCTCAGAGCCAGCAACCTTCCTGGGATGGAAGCTGCATGGGGAAGGGCGAATGGGGACAGAGGTGCTACCACAAAGTCCTCCACGTCCTCTAGATACCTAGAGCTTGAAGGAGGGCACCATGGTGGGAACAGAGGGGCTGGCCTCCAGGTGTAAGGCACTGATGAGGATGAGTAGCAGCTCTAGAGGCTGCGACATGAGCTGATGCGCTGCTGTTGATGATATGCAGGGCTGTGCATGGTTTGGGGTGCCCAAGAGAGTGGAGCAGTGGTGGAGATGGGGAAGTGGCTACCTTGCAGGGAAAGACCTGGAAAACGGAGTGGCCCAGTGTGGACCTGAAGCTTTCCTGGCTGATGCAGCACCTCTGGGAGAGAACAGGACCTGGAAAGCCGCAGGCTTGTGGAAGGGCAGAGCCAGGCTGGGCTCCATCTTCACCTAACTTGCTTTGATTTCGTGTGATTGATCTGCACAGTCAAACTCCTGATCCTGCGCTGGCAGAGGAGCTGCTGGCAGACTGCAAAGGTCGCTGGAAGCAGCTGCTGCCCTTCCCTGCTGCCTCTGTTACCGGCAGAAGAGCCTGGGTTTGGAGGTGCTTGGTTTGTGTCCCCTCTGGCACAGCCAGCCCTGTCCTACCCACACACCACGGCACGGTGCTCGACAGGCGCTCTCCTCTCCAGACCAAGATAACGAGCCCCCTGTGACCCTGCAGCGGGTTCCCTTGTGGGCCAAGGAGGAGGAGGTGAGGGCTGCCGAGGAAAGGCAGCCACCCAGCCCCACCTCACCTCCCATGCCTGCTCCAGGCAGGGTGGCTGGAGAGGTGTTGGCACGTGCAGCCACCAGAGTGACGTGTCCTGGCTGGAGGACATCTGGAGCTGTCCTGAAGCTCCTGATCAATTTGCCTGGTGCTGCTTGTTTGCCTCCCTTTCCCCCTCCTCACCTCTGCCTGCGTTTCCACCTCCTCCTGCCTGTTTCTTTGCCTCTTGCTTTCCGCTGCCGGCGCTGTTTGCTTGCACTGGGGATTTCCTCGGGCGAATCGTTATCGTGCAGTGACTGGAGGCTCTGGGGGCTTCGTTAGCCAAGCTCACAGGCAGGAGTCCTCATAGCGATGGGGCTCACCGGGATCGCTGTCTCTTTTCCCTTTATCTCACAGGTTTGCCAGCTTTTCCATAGAATCATAGAATGCTTTGGGTTGGAAGGGACCTTAAAGATCATCCAGTTCCACCTGCTGCCATGGGCAGGGACACCTCCCACTGGATCAGGCTGCCCAAGGCCCATCCAACCTGGTCTTGAACACTTTTTTTGGGTAGAAGTGCAAGCTCGTGGATGTTGGGGCTTGAAGGAGGCTTTCCTGTAAGCCTGCAGGGAAATGTCTCTTGTTCATTTAGTAGAATTCAGAATGGCACTTGTACTGGGCTCTGGTTTCCTTTTAAAGCGTGGGGACATGTTCTCTCCAGGGCAGGGGATGGAGAAGCAGGAGCAAGGGAACAGTGAATCGATGGTGAGCGCTGGCCCGTGGGCAAGTGTCGTGCTGCAGAGAGCCCAGGAGGGATCTCTGTCACCCAAGGCAAGCCAGAGTTTCCTTGAGCAGGAGGTCAAACTGGTCTTTCTCCACTGTTGGCTGCACTTAACCAATAGCTTGGAAGATCCTCCTGTCATCAAAACTTGCTTTCTGCCATCAATTTTGTAGGTGTGATGTACTGGCAACATGCTGATGGGCATCGTGATCATCTTACCCATTCCTCCTCAGCAAACCAGGCTGAGAGGCACCCGATCTTCCTCTTTGGTGGCCTTCCTTGCCTTCTAAATGAGGTTGATAAGTCCCTGTTGGTGGGGAGGGAAGGGCTATTTCATCCAGGAATGAGGCGGTTGCATCCTGGCTTTGGTCTGGGCTCCTGGTAGCTTTATCTGTGCAAGTTCAGCAAGGTTAGGTTCTTCAGCTTCCCTTTTCAGCTTTCTCAGCTGTGAAAAGATGGTGTGAGGCTGAGCTTTGCTCATCGTGAAATGTATTCCATGAAGCCTGGGAGCCGGGGGCGTTGCAGAAAGACAAGGTTGTTCAGGGAGGCAGGAAGGGATGGAGGGGTATTTATTCCACTGCGCCATTTTCTTCTCTGGGGCATTAATGTGACACGTGCCGAGTTTGTCCTGGTGACAAACAAGCTGTGGAAGAGCAGCTGGAAATGCCCGTGATCCAAGGAGGATGGTTTGTGGAGCCAAAGAACAAGAGGAAAGAGCTGAGATTTGGGGTGAGCAACCCAGACATTGTCTTGAGAAACCATCAGAATGATGGGATGGTTTGGGTTGGGAGAAACCTTAAAGTCCATCCAGTTCCACCCCTGCCATCAGCAGGGACACCTCCCACTGCATCAGGTTGCTCCAACCCCTGTCCAACCTGGCCTTGAACACCTCCAGGGATGGGGCAACCACAANATCCTATCCCTACACTCTCTGATCAAGAGCCCCTCCTCGGCTTTCCTGGAGCCGCTTTCAGTGCTGGAAGCTGCTCTAAGGTCTCCCCAGAGCCTTCTCTTCTCCAGGTTGAACAACCCCACCTCTCTCAGCCTGTCCTCATGTAGGAGGTTGGTTGGGAATGGATGAGGAGCACTCCAGGTTCTCAGCTGTGAGTTAGCCATTGAAGAAGATCTCTCACCACGAGAAGCGACCTGTTCTTGGATGTCTCAGGGTAGGGTTGAGCTCGAGGTCAGAGCTTTACTGCCCCTGCAAGCAGCCTAATGAAGAGCTGTGTTTCTAAGAGGCTCTTTTTGGCTGCATGGTGCCCCACGTAGGATGGGAGGCGGCAGTGCTGAGAGCTGCCTGGCTGAGGTGGGATGGGCAGAACATCTTGGGCAACGATCCCGTTCCTGAAAGGTGCTGCCTTGACAAGAGGCAGAGAGATTGTCACAGCTGCTGCTCCTGGCAGCCTCACCGAGGCAGCAGAGCAGGCAAAGCAATTTAGCATCGCTCCGCTCATCCGTGATGGCAGAGATCATTGCATCAACCTCTTCAGCATTGTGATTAATGCTGAGAAAGCATCCTTTGAGGGCTGGAAGGAGAGCTTTGGTCCCCAGAGACCCCCACTCTGAAGCAGAGGCAGCCTCTCCAGCTGTGATCCTCCTCTCCTGCAGTCTCATCCGCCTCCTTTCAGGCACAGCTGTTGACCCCCACGCTCCAGTAGCGATGGAGCAACTAGGGATGGGGACGAGAACCCAGGACTTGTCCCTCAGGGGAGGAGAGATTATGTTGATTTATGTGCGTTTCTCATCCAGTAATGAAAATCTCGTGTGTGAGCTTCCCAAGTGCTTACAACCAAAGTCCCTTTTGGAGAACTCGCGTGTGGGAAGGAGGGAAAGGGGAAGGGATGTGGCTGGGGTCAAGTAGGAGGAAAAGAGAGAACGTGTAGTGGAGCTCTGGAAGCTGGTAAGAACCATCTTCCCAGCTGGCTTTGCTTATCCGTGGAGGGTACAGGAACAAGGCAGAACTTGGGGACATGGAGAGCACTGAGTTTTTAGGAAAATTCATTTATTTCAATGCAAAAGTTTGCCTCATTTCTGGAACTCCGCTCCAGGACTAATTACAACCAAATCACCGTCACACCAGGGGGGACCCAAGCCCCATGAATTGTGTGTTTGCACCATCTGCTCCTTATTCTGCAGGTGACACTTCCATAGGCAGGGGTAGTAAAATATGTCCCTGGGAGCTCACGGACAATGTACCTGAGCATGTCTGGGCTGGCAGCCTCGTCCTTCCCCCCTGCCAGGGGCTCTGGTTGCCTGTGGCTACTTTCTGAAAGGTTTTGTCTCTCTGGGACTTGCTGCCCGGCTCACCTCAGAGGATGGGGGCTGCTCCTGGATGTGCTGCAGGATTTCTCAGCCGGGCAGGGAAGGGGTGGAGGGCTGGAGCACTTTCCATCCGAGGACACGTTGAGAGAGATGGAGTTGTTCAGCCTGGAGAAGAGGAGGCTCCTGGGAGACCTTAGAGCAGCTCCCAGTACTGAAAGAGGCTCCAGGAAAGCCGGGGAGGGCCTCTTGATCAGAGAGCACAGGATGAGAGGGGATGATTTGAAGCTGAAAGAGGGGAGATGGAGATGAGATCATAGGCAGAAATGTTTCCTTGTAAGACTGGGGAGGCCCAGGTTGCCCAGAGAAGCTGTGGCTGCCACATCCCTGGAGGTGTTCAAGGCCGGGTTGGATGGAGCTTGGAGCCCCTGATGCAGTGGGAGGTGTCCCTGCTGATGGCAGGGGTGGAACTGGATGGACTTGAAGGTTTCTTCCAACCCAAACCATTCTATGTGATTCCTTGATTCTAGGGAGGAGAAAACTGTTCATTGTTCTCGTAACAGCTTCCACCAGTGACATGGGAGCCTGTGTCTGGTCCCATCAGCCCTTTTTGGGGCTCTAGGACCTTCCGTACCCACCAAACCGCTCAGACTCATTCCGTTACCTCTCAGTTTGGCCATACCTGACAGCTGGCTCTTTGCAGCCCCTGTGGCTCCGCTGGGGCGGGAGCAGTTGGGTGATTTGGCTCCGGGAAGCGCAGGCAAGGTGTAAATTGCATGGCGGGCTGCCTTTGCCAAGGTGAAAATGAAAAACCCCGCTCCAGAGGCTGGCGTTTCACGGCTCCCACAGTCCAAACACACTCCCTCTCACCGCTGCAGAGAGGATCTCGGGGGCTGATTTTCACCTGCCTGTCCCAAAGCCACCGCGCTGCCGCGTTGACAGGACGGTGTCCTGGTTGTAGGCAGGAGGGGGACCCGCTACAGGTAGCGAGGGAAGCGTGTTAGTGCCGAGGGCAGGGAGAGATGCTGGTGGGCGCAGGAGGTGCTAATTGCCAGGTGCTCTCTTTTGCTACCTCGAGGATTTGCAGTTCTTCCGTGAGACTTTGTTTTCTGCTGCTCCAGTGCTGGTGGTGCCGCTTGGTTTTCCTGCTAGCTGATGAAAACGGCCTTTTTCTTGATTGCAATTATATCACCTTCTGTTTCTGACACACCTCGCAGCCCGGAGGATTTGAAAGTAAAGTGCACGTGCGTGGGAGCAGTCTCACCACCTCTGAAATGTGAGTTTTTCCAGGCTGGGAAGCAGCAGCTGTTTCACAGCCCTCAGCAGCCTGGTGTTCGTGGCTGTGCCGGAGCTGGCTCGGAGTGCCGGCCGTGCCGGGAAGCAGGTCCTGCCGGCTCCCTGTGCATCCTGCTTGAGTGGCACGCTGAGATGTCGGGGTTTCCGTGATGCTTGAGGTGTTACTTGTAAAAAGCACATCTGCCTGCCTCTCTTTCCATCAGCTTGTCCTCCCTTCTGCGCAAACCATCTCTTGTGCCGGTGCTTCCTCCCCAGCACCTGCCCGATTCCTGCTTCTCAATGGGCTTTATCCTTGCCTCCTGCAGTCAGGCTGTGGCTTGGTGAGGACCAGAATCACAGAAGGGTCTGGGTTGGAAGGGGCCTGCAAGAATCATCCAGCCCAAACCCACTGCTGTGGCAGGGACATGTTTCTTTCCCTAGATCAGGATGCTCAAAACCATCTCCAACCCAGCCTTGAGCACCTCCAGGGATGGGGCACCCACAGCTTCTCTGGGCAACCTGTGCCAGTGCTCAGCACCCTCATCACAAGACTTTTTTCCTTATATACAATCTAAACCTGCCCTCTTTCTGTTCAAAACCATTGCCTCTTTTCCTGTTGCTACAGGCCATGGTAAAAGTCTCTCTCCATCTTTCTTCCAAGCTCCATTTAAATAGTGAAAAGCTGCAATAAGGTCTCCCTGGAGCCTTCTTCTCTAGGATGAACAGCCCCAAATCTCTCAGCCTTTCTCCATAGCAGAGATGTTCAATCCCTTGGACCATGTCCACACCTTCCTCTGGAGCTGCTCTGACAAGCCAATAGCTTGTCTTGCACTGGGACCCCCAGAGCTGGAAGCAGCGTTTCAGGTGGCATCTCAAAGAGCAGAGCAGAGCAGAGGGGAACAATCCCCTCCTTCAACCTGCTGGCCACACTGCTTGTAGTGCAACCCAGGAGACACTTGGCTTTCTGGGCTACAAGTGCACATAGAAACAAAGTTTGAAACCCAGAGAGGAAAGGGTACCTGTATTTTTTTTTTTATTTTCATCAACTCAGAGTTGAGACCAAGACAGTGCTTAACCTCAAGCTACTGTCCGGGCAAGGAGAAATGGAAACAGAGACATCCCAGGTCTGGGTGTGGGGTGTTGGGATGGACCAGCAAGGATTCTGTCCCCTGGCTGGACTGGGAGAGCGCCAAAGGGCACTGGGTGCTGTGCAAACTGAATTGCAAAGCCTTTCAGCACTACCTAGCGCCTGTGGTCTAAGAGAAGTGGGGATGACACACCGAGTGTGGAGCGTGTGAGGAAGCGAGGAGGATGTGGCACACAGCGTGCTCCCTCCGGTCCTAGCTGGTGGCTCAGTTTCAGCTCTAATTTTAGCAGCTCATTTTAGGGCCCTTCAGCTCCACGAGGTTTTGTTGTTTCTTTAAAATCCCTGGGACTGAAGCATCCGATCCCTTCGCTGAGGGAGGAGAGGATGGATGCCTCGGGCTGGAAGCAAGATGAGGGGAGTCAAAAGAAGCTGCGTTGCCTGAGCAGGCAGGAGGTGCTGGCACGTCCCCTGGTCCCCGACGCTATGCTGGGTGCCAACTGACTTGCTGGCAGTAATCGGAGCATCCCAAGTGCTCCCCACCGCCTTCCCGATGATCCTAGAAGTATTTCAGGGCAGACAGTAGGTTCGGTTGGAGCCTGAGCGCCACTGATATGCCCGAGCATGGTGAAGATCCCGAGAGCATCCAGAAGGCTCGTTTGCTGATCTCCTAACAAGCTGATTTTTTCCAGCAGTGGGAGATGAAGCAGATGCAGTTGGTGGCATTTGAATTCCTAAGCAGACAAGCCTGACAGAGTGACAAAGCCGATCCCCGCAGTGCCCCAACTTGCCTTCTGCTTCCCAGCAGGTGCCGAGGGGCACGGTGCAGCACAAGCACCACACCACCTCCTTCCATTTGGGCACGATTCTGCTGGGATTTTAATGACTGCAGGTCGTGTCTCAGCTGCCTTGTTGCAGGTCCTGTAGCCCTGGGACTGCTCTCCTGCCTGCCTGGGGTCCGAGAGCATCCTCTGCTTGAGAGGCTGCGCCCAAGCCAATTCCTTGCCCAGACAATCGGGTCTATTTCTTAACGGATGAGTAGGGAGAGGAAGATTTGTGCTGCTGGGGAGGTACCATCTCCTGCTGCTGGGGAAGAGCTCCTGAAATGCTAGTGCAGTATGTAATCCTGGTCATTTTCTCCGATGCACAAGGCTGGGGGATGCTCCATTCCTAGAGGGGTGAAGCTGACCCGGAGAATGTCCTGCAGGGAGGTGGGTGATTTGGAAACAACCCAGGACTAAGGACTGGGAGGGAGGGTGTTATTTGGAGTGGGAAAGGGGCGTGCAAGAATGTAAAATGTTGTTCCTAGAGGATGGTGAGCAGCATCACGGCCCTCGGACGGACCAAGAAGGAGAAGGCTTCATGGGGAGCAGTGGGTCTGATGTAGCAGGAGTGCCCAAGCCGCTATGCACGTCAGGACTGAACCGGTGGGCTCTGGATGCACTGACCTTTCTGTGTATGTGTAGCTTGACTGTATGGATTACGTGCTATAAAGCTGATGCTTTGTGTGCCCAGGGAAGGGTCCTGCACAGGGATAAGCCTTGTGTGCTGCGCTGCCACGTCCGTCTCTGCTGACTGCAGGAAGGGCAAGGTCCTGGAGGAGGCCGAGAAGGGAGATGGCACAGCGCGACCTTGTGAAGGGACGAGTCCCCTTCCCTGCCCTACTTACTGGGTCCTGCTGTCCTAGCCAGAAGACTGGCCCCGGCATCATCGGCATCCCGCTGTTTGCCTCTCGCTGAGCTCCTCCGCCCGTGTGAGACTACATTTGATTTGACTCGAGGGCTCTGCACTCCAGACTCCACATCCACCTTGCTGCTCCATCTGTTGGCTTAGCTGCACAGCTAGTGAGGGGCTTTCTCCTCAGCTCCAAAGCACGTTAGTGCCTGTTGAACATCTCTGTTGTTTTGCCATGTTTTTGAGCCTTTGCTAATTCGCTCTCTGCTTAAACCTTCCCCTTTGGACTCCGCTCTCCAATCTCTTCCTTAGGCTTGTTGTTTTTCCCTTGCAGCAGCCTTCCAGCCTTCCTCTCCGCTGGGTTAATGCTAAAGCCGCTCTGTCCTATGCTGATACCTGACTTGGTTGCACTTTGCTGCATCTCTGCCTGTGCTTGCCTGGCCTCTGCCTGCCACTCAGTCCCCTTTGGGATGATCACATGGGCCATCTCCCTTGCATCCCCTTTGGATGATTCCCCTATCCATTTATTTTTATGATCCCCTTATCCATTTCTGCTGTTCTGGCTCCTTACTTTATCACCTCTGCCCTTTCCTGAAGTCTTTAGGCAACCTCATCCCTTTGATCTCAGCCTGGATGGGTCAGCGTTCCTAGCTGCCGCCTCCCTGTGCCTTCTTGGGGATGTTTTCCTCTCCTGAGCCCAGCTGCGATGCTGAGTTCTGTAGTAGCCCTGCCAGGAGCTTGGATGCTCCAGGAAGAAGCAGAGAAGCAGATGCCAGCTCTCTAACCTGGCCTCCAACTTGCTTTGCACAGGCATGAATTGGGACCCCCAGGCTCTGGTTTCCCTCCATTTCCTTTTGGGGGAAAACCTGAGTGTATTGAGAAGAAATAAGATATTAAGCATCCTCATAGCTGTCTGTAACGAGGTGGGTGGTGGTATCGACAGTGAGTGTCCGGCCACCTCTGCATCATCCCACTGACCTGGTCCACGTCCTTGGGTTTGACTGCAGAGCACTTTGGGCTTTTCTGGCTTTGGGGGGACAAAGCTGCTTCCCTCCCTGGCTGAGTGGAGAATCCTCATCTCTCTTGTAGGATAATCCTTGAGCCTGAAGCAGCATTTGGCCCAAAAGCCAGTCCGGGACCCTGCTCTTCGCACAAGTCTGCATTTTTATTCCCTAAAAAGCCATGATTCCCATATTTAGTGTGTGGAGGGAGCATCATTTGTGCTTTGGGGGAGTCACTGCTATGGCTGCGTAATCAGAAGCTGCCTAGATAAATTGTAGAGACAGGGGACATCCCGCATCTGCTCTTCAGGAATCCCAGAGTGGACTTTGGAAAGTCAGCTTGAGATGTCGCGGAGGCCAGACTGGAGTGCTGGGGCTTTAGACTGGTTAGAGACCTCATCCAAATTTAATAATGGTCTTTTTGGTGTAAGATCCTTCGAGTTGTCCCCGTCTGCATTAAGTGGTGGAGAGCCAGCTGAATGCATCTAAAAAAACCTGTGAATCTTGGAGATACCCGTTTCTGGGATGTGTTGCAGGAGCCTAAAATAATGAGCTGCACTGAAGAGTGGTTGATGGGCTTGTGGTTGGTAGAGCAAGGGGCAGGGCGGCAGGGAGGGTTCTTGTCTGCCTTGTTGCTGAAAAAGCAAGAGTGATATGAGCCGCCTCTGCTCTGCTGCTAAAAACAGCCTGCCTTGTTTTTATTTAATACAGTTTTGATCCATGTGTTAAGAGTTTTACCTGCCTGCAAGTGGGAACTCTGGGCTCCCGGTGCCTTGGACGCCTGCCCGTGTCCCTGCGCATCCCTGCGGCACCGGGATCGGGAATTGGTTCCTTCTCGGTTGGAAAAGGGACTCAGCCAAAGTTCAGACTTGGAGGCATTGGGATGGAATGAGTAAAGCTTCTGGTGGGGTTTGGTTTCTGCCCCCATGGTGCCAGTGGGTAAACTGGGGCTCCACAGAGCCAGCTCCTGTGGGCTTTCCAAGGAAAACAGACTTGAAAATGACTCACATGGGGTTTTTCTTCGCTAGGAGATTGCCAGCACAGAGGTGTCCCTCCAGGTGGCCTTGCCAGGGTCAACGTGGGCTCCTCTCTGTCCTGGATTCTGCCTGGTGCCAACATTTGGCCGGGATAATGATTCCAAATCAGCTCTGTCCATCCCCAGGGGAAAGGGGAGCATGAACAAACAGGCTTTTGTAAGGTCGTGGTTGATGTGTCCATAGAGCCTCGGAGAGAGGCTTCAGAGAGCCCAGGAGGGCTGCAGACCCTGTCCGAGCAAGCCATGACAGGGAGGAAGAAGAGGATGGTTGGGGCAGAGAGGAAGAAGAGCACAGTCAGGGTTAGGAGGAAGAAGATAGTTGGGGCAGGGAGGAGGAGGAGGATAATTGGAGTGGTTGCAGGGTTAAATAAAAGCTGTCAGTGATCTGAAAAGGGAAAAGAAAGAAAAAGAAAACCCGCTGAAGAGACGCTCTCCCTTCTATCCTGGCTTGTAATCAGCCGCCCCCTCTGCCAGCGAGCAGCCGGCGGGCGGGCGGGCGAGGAGGGGGTGGCAAGAGGGGTCCAGCTGCTCCTGGGCCCAGCCCCGGCACCCCGAGAGTCCCCACAGCCCCGGCTCGGCGTGGGCACAGCGAGGGGGACGTGCCCCCATCATGGGGCCCTGGCAGGCTGCGGGGGGCTGAGGGCTTGAAACGTGCTGCCAAGGGGAGGTCGGTAGGAGGGGGATGTGTCTGAAATGCCAGGGATTCATCTCCCACTCCCCCTGCCCTCTCTGTTCTGAAAGGGGTTGCTTGAGCTGTCGGCTCTGGATTATATTAATTAGCGGAGAAGTGCTACGCCTGCTCGTGGGGCCGAGCTGCCAGGAGCAACTAGAGACTTGGCAGGTCTGTGTAAAGCAGCTGCTGGGCTCCCCGAAACCCCTCACTCCAGCCCCAAATAAGCACACCAAAACCAAGACTGAGCTGGGGGAGCTGAGTTTCCAAGGGCTTCTGCATCTCTGGAATCCTCAACAAGGAGATGGAGCTGTTGGAACAGGTCCAGAGGAGGCTATAA
>WAAB01006680.1:0-10822 GCA_013389865.1 Piaya cayana | reverse complement strand
ACCAACACCCCCAGGTCCTTCTCCTCCAGGCACTTTCCAGCCAGGCTTCTCCTAGTCTGGAGCTGCTCAGGGTTGTTGTGCCCCAAGGGCAGGATCCGCCATTTGGCCTTGTTAACCCTCATCCCATTGGTCTCAGCCCATGGATCCAGCCTGTTCAGATGCCTTTGCAGCCTCCCGACCCTCCAGCAGATCCACACTCCCACCCAGCTTAGTGTCATCTGCAAACTTGCTCAGGGTGCATGTAGAGATGAAAAACAAGAGGGTGAATGATTCTCATCCCCTTTTCTGATCGCTCTGCCCATTTTTATCTGCTACTTGTTGGCATTTCTTCTGGTCACCAGTGGATACGTGCTATCTCCTCACTTTGAGGGCAAACTAGGGTGACTTGGTGCCCTTTCCTAATTAAGTGGATCCCAGCCTCCCTGCAGTGATGACAATCCCAGACACAAGTCCCTGTAGTTCTACCACTCCCCAACTCAACAACAGATGAGAGCGTTTCTCCTCTTCCTCACCCATAAACTAACAAGACAGCGAGCCTGTCTCTCCACCAGCCTTTCCATCAACCACCTTTTGGCTCATTCCAGTCAGAGCTCCCCAAAAACCTTTGCGGTTTTGCTCCTGCTCCCAGAGGTCGAGGTTTGATGCATTTAAAGTTCCACCCTCAAATGCCCAAGAAGAAGGGGAGAAGTGTCCTTCAGATGCTCAAGCACCCGTGAAATAAATAGAAAAGCTAACAAAAAAGATATTACGGTTGGAAAAAAAAGAAAAAAACTGGGAAAAGAAAAATGCAGGAGATTGTACCAGCTTCTGAGATAACCTAGGGACATTTTTTTATCGCCGAGAGTCCATTTACAGTCACAGATGGGACTTTTTCTCCTTAATCGCTTTCCCAACAGAAAATCGTGAAGTCACAATAACCTAACCCACCAAAGGACAAAGCAATTGCAAGTCCTTTGTCTCCTGGCTGGTCTCCAAATCAACCTCTGCTAGNTTCTTCTATGATTCTATAAAATTGGAAAAGAAACTTGGCCTGACTCATGGATGGACTTGTGCACAAAGCCGTTAACAACTGACCAGGGCTGCCAGGACAATTTGCTAAGGAAAAACCTCCATTTTTGTCACCACTAGAAGCTCCAGCCCTGGTAAATAATGAGTTGGAAAGACCCGCGGGCACTGTCACAAGGCAGAAATCAAGGAACACAACAGGGCTTGGAAGAGAAACTGTTAATAGTTGGCTTTCGCGTACATTGCTTGGGAGGTTTGCACTGGGAAAATGTCTCTCATCTCCAGCATCAGCCTGTCCAGGAAGCTCAGGAGGAGTTTGCACAAGGATTTGATGGGCTCAGGGTATTTGCTGGTCATTTTGAAACAGAGCCGCTTACAGCAGAGATCTGAAAAAAAAAAGCCAGAGCAGAGGGGGAAAAAAAAAATAAAATGCAAACCCCATTTTAGTGTGTGGAAAGGCACCAGCGACGCAGAGCTGGGAAGGATCAATGCGTTGTCCATCAGCCTTAATATAAAGCATTTAAGCCATTTGGAGCCTGCTTTCCCACAGAGAGCTCGGCTCGGACTGTCTTTAAGTGCTGCAACAATATTATCCACACTGAGAAGTGCCCGGGGTCGAGGTCTCCCCCAGCCCAGGTCCCCGCGTGTGCAGATGAGTAGCTGTGAATTCCCTTTGGGGATGGCAGAATGGAGAGGAAAAAAAAAAAAAAACCAAAAGTAAAGGCTGAGGGAATAAAAATAGGCAGCTGACCCGATGGTGGCTGCCAGAGGGAGGCTTTAAACAGTACTTTCCTTCCAAGTTAAGGGAAACCCCACAGAGCGAGGGCTGAACTCTACTCTTGCTCTGTGCCACCTGCTTTTCATTAAGTTCCCAGCCTGATGTCTTCAGATCCCCTGGGTGGCTGCTAAAACCTGTCCGGGCTCTGTTGGAACACGGATGACTCTGACCGGGGAGCAGATTTCGGTGCTGGGGTGAGGGCTGGAGCAAAGCTCGGTGCTTTGGGGCAAGGGGATGCGCTGGGACCCAGCAACGAAGAGGGGCTTAAGGCACAGGTGGGCGAGGTGCTGAGGGACATGGTTTAGTGTTTGATAGGAATGGTTGGACTCGATGATCCGGTGGGTCTCTTCCAGCTTGCAGAGGTGATGGAAAGGCACAGCAAAAATAATATTTTTCTTTGTTTTTGGTTTTTTTTTTTAAAAAAAAGCTTTTCTAGTCGTCATACTCTGGCTTTGCTTATGTCCTGTGCTCAGTCTTATCCCATGTGAGCCTGGCCACCCTGCTGGAGAGGGCAAGCCCACACAGACACCACATGCCCTGAACTGCTCTCTGGTGTTTTCCAAGCTCGTGAGGGTATCAGCACCTATGCTTAACCTCAGGATGTTTCTGAAATAGCTAGGAAGGGAAGAAAATAAAGAAGGAGATGTAAATCATAGAATCATAGAATCACCAGGCTGGAAGAGACCCACCGGATCATCGCGTCCAACCACAAATCCCAATCCTGCATGAGGAGAACTGGTATTATTTTAGCTTTTATAGATGCCTGAGTGTTGGTATATGCAGTTCAGGCTCCCTCAGAACCTGAACCCTGTGAGGAAGCCCTATAGCAATGCAGTTAGCAGGGTTACCCTGAAACCTGCAGGATTTTATAGCTCAGGATGCTCTCTCTAACAGTGGTTTTAGCCAGTCAGTGCATTTTTTTTTCTTTTTATGGCATTGAGAATTGTCTTTGCCCTTTTATAGAGCAGAAAACAGAAGAACCTGCAAAAAAAGCCATTTTTACGGTTGGACTCGGTGATCTGGTGGGTCTCTTCCAACCTGGTTATTCTACGATTCTATGACTTTCCATTAAGCTCTGTATTGCTTTCAAGAGGGTGAAAAAAAACCATCAGGAAATACAACTCAAGTTACACCTCCCCAAAATCATAACATCTTCTTAATTCTCAGTTCCAGTCTTGCAAAGATGTGCGAGTTCGGTTCTCTACTCCCAGCACCTGTGGTTGTTTAGTCTGGAATAAGCTCTAAGTGTGTCGTAGCCAAGGAGCAGGAGCTCATGGGTCTTGGTGGGACCCAGCTTTGGGCTGAGCCCAAGCGTGCAGGCTCCAGACAATCTAGAAGAGGCAGAGGGGAGTTCATGGCCATCTCTGCGGTGTCCAAGCACCAGGCAATCCTGACTGGGTTATTTATAATCGTTGTCATAAGCAGGTGGCAAAAAAAACTACTGGCATCCATATGAGTCAAATAATCTCCTACAGGCTGGGAACACAGCTCTGTATTGAGCACGCTGGGCACGCAGGAACATCAGCTGCCTCACAGAGCAGGCAGGGAGCTCCCTGGGATGCCCTCTCCCTCATTTTTAGAGATGGAAAAGAAATCATAGAATCACCAGGTTGGAAGAGACCCACCAGATCATCGAGTCCAACCATTCCTATCAAACACTAAACCATGTCCCTCATCTATCATGAAGCAAAACACGGCCTTTAGGATGCTGCCTAAGACCCAGGTAACCAGTGCAAAGGGCTGCGGCTCCTCACCTGCATCCCTCAGCTCCTGTGCCCCTTGCTGCCCCCTTCACAGCCTCACCTGTGCTCTCAGCAGAGGTGTATTTGGGTGATTTATCCTTCCCTACAGCAAGCTCAGCTCACGGGCACGGCATCCAGCTCTCTGCATCGCTCCCTCTGCTTTCTTAGCGTCAGGACACCAAGACCCACCCAAAATTTAGCTTTGCAGCACGTTCTCCTCCTTCCCCTTGGGCAGCACAAGGTAACGGGTTGTCCTGAGACACAGCTCGAGAGACACCTTTGAAGTAAACGTTCAGGGCCATTTCCCAACTACAGCTCTGTGAGGTGAACTTCATACAGGCTTGTGAGCTGGTTTTGATAAACCCCAGTTTGCCTCTGGCAACCAGACCCAGACTGAAGTGGGAGTGGCACCTGCAGGATGCTCTGCTGCACTCGGAGCTCACACACATGCTGCTCAGAAGCAATTTTGCCCCATCCCAGGTCCCATTTTTCTGTGGATTTTACAATATCGATTCGTCCCTTCCAGCATCCCCCAGCCCCAGGAAGCAGGGACCAATACACATTTATGGATATTTAAGATTCTGAGTTCCTGCTGTCACAGCAAGTAGAAAAAATAGTTCTTAGCACGCCAAGAAAGGCTGATGTGAAACGCAAGCGAGTTCCCATCACTTATCCCCCAGAAACCGCCTTGCTAACAAGAGCATAACTACAGACATGAAGCAGACAAAGGTGTTCGAGCACGGAGGAGCCACCAGTTAAGTGCTGGGTGAATGGATCTCATCAGCGCTATTTTCCAAAGTATTTCAAGGCTTCTTAAGCTGGCAAAGATGCTTGTTTTTAAATCCAGCTCGACATGAGCTCATGTTTTGCTATGGTGGAAAGCGCCTTTTGAAACCACGAGGATGGATGGACCATGGCACACATGGCAACAGCCCAACGCTGAAGAACTTCCCGAGCCAGATAACAAGTCACCGTCTCTCCTGTGTCTCCAAAGCCTGCACGTGACTCACACAGCCATAAATCAATTTTCCAGGCCTTTTTTCAGAATTGGTTTCATAACAGCCAAGCCTCAGGTGGCACGTACTCAAGCGCTCCATGGAAATACAAAGGTCGCTGAAGTGCTTTTTGAAAAGATATCGCTTAAGCTCCTTGGAAAGGCAGGTACTTCAGTGCAGGCCCTATCGGGTTTACAGTCATGTAGCAGAAGTGCCGTCCCATGATTTAAGTGCAGCAAAAATGCAAATCACGACAGCCAGCGAAGGAAAAGAGAGTTTGTTGAGTTGCCGAGGCAGGTTTAAGTTAATCCAGGGAGAGGAAGCGTTGCAGCTCGGGGCAGGGAGACTGTTCGCTGTCTGGGCTTCCAGTAGCTTCACCCCATCCAGATGTACCATATCCCACTGGAAGGCGACCCCTCTTCCAGTGCTAACAGCCTCACTCACCACTTCACAGGGAGATCGTCCAGGCAAACCACCCTACAGCTTTGTAGGGATCATATGTGCCCACTTCACTCATCGGCAGAGGTTTCCAGTGTCCCCAGTGACCTCAGCGGGGAGCAGCCCTGTTCCACTGGGAGTGGAGCAGCACCAGGCACAGAGCAGTGGGTGAAGCACCATTGCCTGTAGACGCTTGTTGTCCCCATCTCAATTATGCTTTCCAGCATGGGCTTTCAGAGGTGCTCCCACTTCCCCCATCTGACCATCTCTCGTGGGATGGAGTTTCCACTCAAACCCAAAAAAACCAAAACAGAGCAGCTTTATCTAGAAAATAATTAACTAAATCCCCCCCTTAGACAGCCATTATAAAACCCTTATAGGTGCTAGATAACCTCAATTGCAGCTATTCCAGCTCAGGACTGTGTGATCCAGCGACTTTGGAAGCCACTAATTTGCCTGAAAATTCTCAAACCTAAACAAATCTTTTATAGTTTTAAATTAAAAAAACCCAAAAGCTTTGCCTCCTGGCATTAGCAGAGAAAGAGCCTGTTGCTGCATTCAACTATTCCTCTAAATTCAATTTATATCACGTCAAAGTCATTGTGCTCCAAAAGACCCGTGTTTAGAGGGACAGAAAGATTCTGGCATCATCCAAGAAGGGCTGAAAACCCTGTGACAGGCACTAAGTGGCAGAAACAGCACAGAGAATATATAAAAGCAACTCTGAGAAATGGAGCATCAGCCAAGCACACGCTGGACCCCTGACATGAACCAAGCAGCCCTTGCAACTCCTTGGGGGAAACTCAGGGCGGGGAGACAGGAGAAGAGAGGAGACCTTCCTGCCCTGTCTTCTCCCATCCCATGTTTGACAACCAGCTCTGAGGAGCTGAAGACTGGATGTTTGTTTTTTTCAATGTCGTCGTCCTACTCGGGGTGTGAAGACTTAAAGAAAACACTTGAATCTCCTCCAAACGCGTCTTCCCTTAAAAATAACTGCTATGCCCTTCTAGCATCCCAGCTTCGCATAGAACAGGGGTCTATACCACACATCCAAAATTGGAGCACATATATATCTTTATATAGAGACAGAGAGATGCAAGTTTTATCTGTTCATATATTAAAAGAACAGTAGAAATGGAAGACAACACACGACACAGCATTAAGGAGGGGGCACAGCAGAAACCAAACACAACAAGCACACCTGAAGCCCAGAGCAGATCAAATGAATAAGTTTTCTTCTCCAAGGCTCCCAGCGAGCCCACATTCACGCTTCTCAGAGGCCATCAGACTGCAGACCAAGAGCATACCAAGACACACACTGGAACAAGACAGAAATAGCACCCCACGGTCCTCTGGAATTTCTTCTACACATTCCAAAAGGCAGCACTCCTGTGGTTACTCAAACAGCTTGTGATATCATAAAATGATAGAATCATAGAATCACCAGGTTGGAAGAGACCCACCAGTTCATCGAGTCCAACCATTCCTATCAAAATATATTCCCCTTAAAATATATTCCCCCTAGAAACACAGCCTCACCAAAAAAAATTCAACTTCCTTTCTTCTCCCTCTTACCTACATCTCCTACCTGGCCAGTGAATCAACAAACACAGACTTTCATTGTCCTCCAAACACCACAAGGCCCCAACCCCGATCTTCACCATAGATGCTCTGCTCCTGACCTCATCTCAGCTGACATAAACGAACACAGAAATCAGTAGAACCACGTGGACTTAAAGATGTTGATCAGCCTAATAATTACTTATGGCAGGTACCGCCCCTTGCAATTAGCCATCTCGCCTTCCTCAGAAAGGAAAACCGCGGGGTGAAGAAGGTGGGATTTTCAAAATTACTATCGGTAACGCTTGGCGTTTCTTTGCATTCTCCAGACTGGCTAAAGCAGGCACGTATCTAGCAGACCAGATCTTCTGCCAGGAAACGTAATCACATATGAGAATGATGACGATGACTCGCAATCAGAAAACCTTCCACCAGAACATCTTGAAGCCCTGTACAAGCAGTAGTGAGTGAAAACCCGTCTGCAAGGCACGCCACGATTCATGGCCAGGACGCCACAGGCCACGTCCTGGCTTTAGAGCACCCATCTGCTTGGGTAGAACTCTCCTCCAAGAGAAGGTCTGAAATGAGTACAGGCAGCCCTGGCTTGCTGCCTGCCCCTGGCCACATGGTTTTGGCTTGATGGTTCAGGCCATTCATGATAAAAGCCCAGAACCTGGCAGCAGAGCTCATCTCGTCCCTGTGCTTCGTGAAAAGCAACAATTTTTTTTTCCCCAAAACCCTACAAAACCAAATATTAGATGAAAATACACGTGAAGCGGCTATTGATCTTCCAGCCAAGCTTTGTGTTAAAAGAACATTCCTTTCTGCTTACTTCACTTATAAAAGACGACAAGGTATCAGAGACATCGCAGCTCGGTTTAATCTCCTAGACACCAGCCAAACACCACAGGAGAGGTGGGCAAGGCCAGCCAGGATAGGAAGAGAATCCACCCACATTTCAGACCAGATTGTAAAATTGATCTTTCTCCATCGTTTTGGCAGCAGAGTTGTCCCTGTCACCCACGCAGCTGAGTACGTGCCCGAGGGATCTTTACAGGGCTTTCAGTTTTCCTTCCTCGCGTGCGCTTGAGCAGAGTGTTTTGGACTTGGTCATCGAGTCCAACATGAGTTAGTGTTCGATAGGAATGGTTGGACTCGATGATCCGGTGGGTCTCTTCCAACCTGGTGATTCTGTGATTCTATGATTCTATGATTCTATGAAGGAAAGGGCTCCATAGATAATCCCACCAGGGTAAGAGGACTTTGGGTTATTAAATATCTATCTAGAGTGGAAAATTAGATTGGCACCTCTGCACAGAAATGAATTTCCGCCAGCTCGCGGTACTATTCATTAGGCTGTCATCTCAGCGTTTCATAAGGAGATAGCCCTATATTATCCCCATTTTTCCAAAGGGGATAAGCAGCAGTGCCAGCTGTGAGAGGTACCCACAGCAAAACAGCACGTCCAGGGTCAGGGCGAGGGGTTAAATGCCTGACGGCTGCTGCCCAACCTCCCCGCTCAGCCCCGCCAGATGAATTAATTACGTCTCAAAGGGCTCGGTCGGAAGTAAAACGATCGTTCCGAAATTGAAATAGCTGTGCCAGAACATAAGCCTACTCGAAAGCTTCACAGTGACCTCCTCTAGGAGGAGCCTCTAACATAGCGCAGAGCACATCTGGAGAAATCACTCGAGTGTTGAGATGTTGCGTAGAATCATAGAACAACCAGGTTGGAAGAGACCCACCGGATCATCGAGTCCAACCATTCCTATCAAACACTAACCCATGTCCCTCAGCACCTCGTCCACCCGTCCCTTAAATACCTCCAGGGATGGTGAATCAACCCCCTCCCTGGGCAGCCTCTGACACTGCCCAATGACCCTTTCCATGAAATTTTTTTCCCAGTGTCTAGCCTAAATCTCCCCTGGTGGAGCTTGAGTCGTTGTCCTCCTCTCGGGGATAACCTTTCTGAAATGTTGATAGGTCTGTCCCTTGCAATGAGGAACCACCCAAGGCTGTTCCCAGGTGGGATCCTGCCTCGCCGGTTAAGGTGAATGGAGTTTCTTCTGCCATTTCCCAGTCATTTTCCCCCACAGAGTTTCCACACAAGTATCCCAGAGGCTTCAGCATCAGACCCTTTCTCCTGCTACAACACTTTGAATTCATAGAATCACCAGGTTGGAGAAGACCCATCGGATCATCGAGTCCAACCATTACCATCAATCACTAAACCATGTTCCTCAGCATCTCATCCACCCGTCCCTTAAATTCCAGCAGAACCACAGAGCCAGTCCTACTGTGATGCATCTAAGCCTTCCCAGCTGGAGGGTCATCAGCAGCTTTCTGGGGACTCCCAGCTTCCATACCCACCCTCAGTGTCGCAGGTCATAGAATCATAGACTCATAGAACAACCAGGTTGGAAGAGACCCACCGGATCATCAAGTCCAACCGTTCCTATCATGGAGGTACCAATGCCTAATGCCCCTGATCTTCAAGGCAACATTGCAATTTCACAGCCCTCACTGCGTGGTCCATTACAGGCTGGTGGTGGGTGGGAGAAGCCAGGGAGTGACCATGTACCTCGACATCTCCGTGAACACTGTCCCATTTGCGCTATTTAAGGTGTGAGGAGCAGTCCCTCCCAATTAACAGGGTGAGGCAGCCCGATTTGGCAGGGCTGTCCTGCTCCCAGCTGCCATCAAGGGGTGTCTGCTCCTCCCTTTCTGCAGGAATAGGAGGCAGCCAGCAATCCCTCATTTCCAAATTGCCGTGCTCCAACTGTGCAAGTATTTTTTTGCTGTTTCCCATTTTCCCACAGCGCAGCGATTGCTGCCCCGGTGATCTTGTTTCTCCATTCAGCAATCCCCAGCCGGGTGGCTACAGCACGTTATTTATCACTAGTTATCCATCCGATTGATCAGAAGTGAAGGAAGGTAGCAAAGGCAGGCAAGAAAGTGTGTTTCAACTAACCATGCTTAATTGTGGCTTAGAAATTATGATCGTCTTGGAACTACGAAGTGCTGAGCCAGCCTTCTGGAACACTGGGGACAAGAGGAGTCAGCCCAAAGATGAATTTTGACCTGCTCGTGAAAGAGGTTATGTCACATCACTATCTGTCACAGAATTGAGGGCATCTCCTTCATCTTGTCTTATGTCTCCATGCGGTTCTTCAGCATAAAAACAGCCTTAAAATTGATTTGAAGTGCTCGCTTGTGAACTGTCTAACCCCAGCGCGTGCAATTCAAGCAGGAGAAGTAACGTGAGCAAAAACCAAGCTCTAGCTTCAAATAACATCACGGAGCAGCAGGCCTGCACCCTGCACCAGCTCTGGGCTCGGTGGAATTATGTTATGCATTTATATTCACTTTTTAATGAGGTACTTACCTATTAAAGAGCAATAAAAACCTAGCCTGACTCAGATCTTCAGCTGGTTCAAGCCTGCATTGGCTACAGCTATTTTCCTTTCCCAGGGATCTTGTTTATCCCTGCAATAAAAGCACTGAAGCCGTTTCCAGTTCTTACACAAGGACGTAAAATGAGGAGAGACATGGGTTTTCCCACTCCCCTTCATTAACATGGTAGCCCAAGTCTTCCTCCAAAGTCCAAGAGAAGCAAATCTATTTTTAACCAAACCCTCAAAGCGTGCTATAAAAATTTCTAAAGAATATGATTTCTTGCATGTCTTGCTTAAAGCCATTTTAAACATCTCCAGTGGCATGGGGAGGGGTCTGTGCAGGCATCCAGCTGGCTCCTTAGACCCAGATGTGTCCGTGGTGACCGCCCCGGCTGGCAGGACCGTATAACCTAAGGAAATCTGGGATTTTGACCTCACACCCCAGCATAATTTACTGTAGAATGTCTCCATCCTGAAAGCCCAGACCAGCTCTGCCGTGACCCCGCGAACCCCTCTCGCTACCTGAGGCCAGACAGGCTTTTGCAGGTCAGGAGAGCCCAAGCTGCCCTGGTCTCTGGCTTGATCTTCCTCTCTCCTCCTCCCCTCTTGCCCTTCTTCAGGAGCCTGAAACAAGCCCATGAAACATTAAAGGAGCTGGAATCTCATCTTGTTCTTCAGGGAGGTGCCCATTTTCTCTCATTTGTCATGAAAGCAGTTTTAAAAGGCGTCAGGACACAGAGCAGGGGGGAATTTGTCCTCCTCTTTCTCGGCTTCCCAATGAGATCCACTCTCAGACTACATTTCCCTACATCTTGAGGTGTCAGAAGGATGTGGGCAAGGGTCGAGCCTGCCAGTTGGGTCTCCCCAAAGGGTTGACAGGCTGAGGAGTGGAGGCAATGTGACCTCCTC